>JAVSCE010014085.1:0-20362 GCA_032199065.1 Smutsia gigantea | reverse complement strand
GCTATTTTCATCTTTACTCAGAAGCATATCATCCAAATACTGTAATATTTGGGCTTGTTGTTTATTCTTTCTGTACAGTCATGTTACTCAGTCAAAACAGTCCATTTGTTACTGTATGCATTGCACTTTAGGGTTTTCCCCTTATCCTTGTGATTTTTTTTATACTAAGCATTAACATGCTTTCAAATATCACTGTTCTACAAAAAGGTGAGTTTGAAGAGATATCCTGCCCCCACCCCTGATCCCACCCCCTCCCAGCTTTCTGCTCTTTTCCACCCTCTTCCACCTACCCCTGCAGATCACCAAGCTCATTCACTTCTGATTAATGCTGTATGTAGGAGCACATGTGCTTTTTCTCATTTTCCTTTCCTTCTTACACAAAAGTAGTGTATTATAGCTATTCCTTGTACTTTGAGTTTTTTCATTTAGCAATAATTCCAGGAAATCACTCCCTATCAGTTAATAGAACTCATCCTCATTATTTTTTATTGTGATACTATACTTTGCTGTGTATGGATATACCAGGGTTGATTCAACCATCACCTAGGAATGGGCATTTAAGTTGTTTCCAGTGTTTGCAATTGCAAATAATGCTGCCATGAATAAACTTATGCGCACATATTTTCTTATTGTTGAAGCTGTATCTTTAGGGTAAATTCTAGAAGTGAGATTGCTGGGTCAGAAGCCAAATGCATGTATTATTTGGTTCAATATTGCCAAATTACCCTCCACGAGGATCGTATCAGCACACATTCCTAACAGCAATGAATATGAATGCCTAAGACAATTTACTTTTTGAAAACCTATAAAGACTTCTTTAAAAATAAATTTATGACCACTGATATGATGGGAAAAATCACTCTTCAGAAAGAGTTAACCTGGAAAATAAATGCAGTGTCCACAAAAAGGTGAAAATACAGCCAGCGACAGTTGAAAGCCTAGGCCATGTGGAGTCCTGTAACTGTTAAAAAGAGAAATGAACAAATGCTCAGAAAATGTGGATGATCAACAGGTGGCAAGGTGAGACTTTCTTAGTAACATAAGCAGAAGGTTGACAGGGCAAGAATACTGAGTTTTCAGGATCCAGGGTTAGTTGGTGCCCAGTCAATGAACCGTGGAGAGTCCAACACAATTCTACTCCCTCCACATCTGGGAAATGGCAGAATGTGGACATGACCAAACTCCTTGCAAGGCCTGGAAGGTCCTGCCTATCTGCCTGGCTTGCACCTCTGCCACCTCTCTTGCGGCTTCCATTTCTCACGAGAAGTTTTGCGTAACTGAAATCCTGCTGTAGCTGCTGACTGAGGCATTGCCCAACAGCCTGCCTCATCCTGGACTTGTGTGTGCTTATTTGGTTAATCCTCCCAACAAGCCAACAGCTTGCTGAGGTCCCACAGAGACCTTGTGGGAAGCAGGGTCGAGCAGGAATTGAGATCCCGGTGGTGGCCCTGTTCTTCCAGTCCCTCTGTCCCTTTCACCTGTATGCCCAGGGACAAGTACAGATTTGACACCTTCACTCTGTTCTAAAACTGCTCAGTGACTGATGTGTGATGGGAGGGGATGGTATCAAAGCTCATGCTCGGAGTCCAGCATTTCAAGCTTTGCTGTGTTTGCCAGTGGAGGAAAAACATTAAAAAATATATTTTTCATTAAGAGATGAAGAAGAGGAGGCATACATCAGTCTACTTACAGATCAGCAACAAATGAAGGTCCTGTTTATTTATTTATTTTTTAAGTTGGTGCAAACTCTTCCTTATCCAGACACTGCATTTGCCTGGCCTCTTTAACGTGCCCCCCCCCCCACCCAGCAGCCGGCTCCCTAGGCCCTGGAATGAAAGGGGCCGCGAGAAGTCAGCCATCGGTGAAGCAGCCTGCCATTCGGTATCTTTCTTTATACAACAGATATTTGTAAACTAATCAATAAACTTTTCTTATTTTGTTGGCTTCTTTAGAACTCTTAGCAGCTGCCTGCTGAACCCTGAAGAAACTTAAAATAGCGATGCTCTCTCTTCCATGCTGCCTCTTTCCCCATAGAACCCGCAAGCCAATCTGTTGTGTTTATACTTCAGGCCATATGAAGCTAATCTGTATGGAAATAAAAGATAGAAATATTCAGATTGAGGTTTACTAAGTGAACCTGAGCTTTTTCTGTTCAGGAAAATAGGCCAGGTAAATGCGTTTCTGATACAGAATAAATCACTTGTTTGGAGACCTGTATTTCTCTTTTGCCATTTTGCTTAGAAGGGAAGAATTCACAGCCCTCTGCAATGGCTGTGAAAAGCACAAGGCCCTCCTCCCGGGGGTAGTTCCCTGAGCTGAACTCATTTTCCTGTTAGACTCTGAGAGTCGGACTCGGGGACCAGGGCTCTTCGCAAAGGGCCAAGGAAGAAAGGTAAGGAAAAGAGTCAGGAATACATTTACAGAGTTTCTTACAAGCCAGGCCCCAAGTCTTCACTCAGGCAATCTTGACTGTTAAAAAGACAATCTCTGGCTTTAAGTACTAGAGTATCATCACACATTCATCACTGTAAATGCAAAGAGTGAGACATGTACAGAGGTGCTTTAAGAGAACGTAGGAGGGGATCCCCACCAGCACGACACATGTTCAGGCCGACCTTTCTGAAGCACTCGACTCCAGACTAGGTCTTGTCATTCATTCATTTATTTAGTCATTAATTCAAACAAAATCTGGGGGCTGCAGGTGCTTCATATATCAACAGACAAGACAGACAAGGTCCCTTCTCTCATGATGCATATAGTCTGCATATATCATAAGGCAGGATGATGGGGGAAAGAGGGGGGCGAAGGAGAAGAAAGGCATTCTAGGTAGAGGGAATGAACACATGGACGCAGGAGATAGCCCAATGCTGCCTGCAGCTGCTCTGAGTTCCTTCTTACTCCACTGCACCCTGAGGCTGGCAGAAGGAGGAACACGGAGACGGCCAGCTCACTAGTTTGCGCAGTACAGGAAAACTAGAGTCTCCGCTCTTACGATTCTTCCATGTACTTCTTCTGTTTCTCTGGCAGGGAAGAAATTAATTTTAGGATTCTTACAGCAAATCTTTCAGAGACTGCTCTTTGCTTCTATATGGCCAACGTATTTCAGTCTTTTCAGGGGCATCATTAATGCCATGAGATAGGGGCATTCATTTAGCTCTGTAAAAATGGTCATTTCATGTGGTTTTACTAATATGTTGCAGGGACAGTATGGGGCACTTGATCTTTATCATCTCACAAAGTCTCACCCCCACCCCCATTTGAGGTATATACTAGTAAGGTCCTCCCATTAGCTGAAGACACTGGGGCTCAGCAAGGCGATGTAAATTGCCCCAAGTCACACAACCAGGGAACCAGGATGTGGACTTGTCTGCTCCATGTCAAAGTCTGACTGTGTGATTGAGATGTTGGAGGTCTATTTTCTCTGTTCAGGAGACTGTGAGGCCACTGAGGGCCCTGTGGCCTGGGTGAGCCCAGTTAGGCCTTTTCTACTCGGCAAATAAACCTCTGTGCCCTGTGCTGTGAAGCCAACCTGAATGTGGGTGTCCTCGTCTCCTGCGTGGCTGGAACTGCAAGGAGCTGGAGGATAAGACACAGACATTTGCTGGAGAATGTGGCTTCTGAGGAGGGTGGAGGCCAGGCAGAATTCTGGAAGTGTTTCAGAGGTGACTCAGTCTCTACAGGGGATTCTCATCATGTCTGTCTCAGCACCTGTTTCTCCCACCTCACCACAGACCCAGCTTTGTCAAGAAGTCTCCCATGACTGAATTGTTAACATCAAAGCTTGCAGAGCTGCCAACCCTTTCTCAGATCCTGAGCCCACAGAGGGTGACAGCAGTCAGGATGGGCAAGGTCACGCTGGGAAAACAAATGTCCTGAAATACTTAGTGGCTTGCATAAAGTTCCTCTTTGGGACTGTCTCTCCCTCTTTCTTTTTCTCTCCTTCTCTGCATCTTTCATGTTATATTCCCAGCAAGAGTCAGCAGGGGGACCCTGCTCATTAGAGTCACATAAGGACCCCGGTAGAAGGAGGCTTCCTGGCAGCATGTGCTTCTACAATCATCTCAGGTTACTCAGGGAACATGTCAAGTTGTGTGCCGGCTCATACAGCTTCCACCAAGAAGTGATGCATCACCTATACTCATATTTCATTAGCCAAACCCAGTCACGTGGCCACAGCACCTTAGAAGGGGGTGGGGAAGTATAATCTTATCATATGCCTGAAAGACAGCATGGAAGTGTCTGGTGAGAGCACCAAGCCCCCACAGCTATTGAAAGTAATGTGGAGGAACACGGGCTCACCCCTCAACCATTAGACATGGCTCTGCCAGACACATAACCTCATGGAGGGCTGCTTCAAGAGGACAAGAGGCTGAATCAAGCAGACTCAAACAACCTAAGAAATCATGAGTGTACATCTGAGTGCAGTGCCATCACTGAGGGTCGCTGTTGTGACAAGAGGTTAGAATCTAGTGAGCAAGTGGGGTTTGCTTCTCAGCAAGTCTCCATCTTGCTAAGGCACCTCTTTGCCCTCGGTCTGCTCTCCCTTCTTTCTACCCTAGTGGGGCTCAGACAGTAGCCCTACATGAGTAACTGATGATAAAACTTAGACATTATATCCAAATAATCCTTCTACGTGAAAGCCAATGGTAATTTCTTAGGGGAACATGCCAAAATACCATTCCAGAATCCTTCTCTGAGGGAGGCAAACCAAATACTGAAATCTTGCTTTGGACAGGTGTCAGTCACCGGGATGAGATACATACTATATATTGATGACATTTAATGTTCATATCAAATAAGTTAAATCTGTTTATACATAGTTTATGTGTCTTTACATAATGAAAGACACTGATGAGGTCTTATAAATTATGATGTGCCTGATATGAGTATGGACACACTGGAGGCCATACGAGGAGAAAAGAAGAAGAAAGAACTACTGATTTAGTACACATTGTGACATTACATAGTTCTACCCCTCCATTGCCTTAAACTCCATCTAAATTTGAAGGAAATGGAGGTAGTGGGTAAAGAATTTAAATAAAATTGTTATGCCAACACAAGCTGATGTCTCCTCTTGCATTTTCCTATTTAAGGAAAGTGATCATGTCTAATGCAAAAGCAAAGATGGTGCTGAGAACATTTCAAATTTGTAGTTCTACCAGTAAAATCAATCATTTAGTCAACACACATTTGTTTAGTGTCTACAGTACACTGTGCATTCAACAGTGAGTGAGAAAGCCAAGGTCCTTGATCTCATGAAAATTATTTTCTAGTGGAGACATGTATAGTGAGTGAGGGAACAAATACATATAATGGAATTTCAGGAAATAAGACTCTTTTAAAGAACAACAAAGTAAGGAATGAAGATGATGAATGACAGGTTGACTTTAGGGAGGATGGTAAGAGATGCTTCTCTGAAGAGGTAATACTTGTGCCAAGAAATGAACAAAGTGAGCGAATGAGTCATTGAAAGGTTTTGAGGGAGAGAGTTGCAGACGGAGGCAACCACAGACCCCCACAGGACTCTGATGTGGGAATGGAGTGTGTGTGAGCTCCAAGGCCTATGGAGTGGGGCAGGGTAAGACAGAGTATGGGAGGTGAGTCCAGAGAGGTCGGCAGAGGTAAGATCATGAAGGCAAAGGCAAGGAATCTGGTTGTATCCCACGTGTGATACAAAATCGCTGGAGTTCTATGAAAAAAGTGGCATGATCCAATGTATGTGGAGCTTCCCCAAGCTCACTCTGGCAGGGGTGTGGAGAACTGATTGTGAGACAAGACTGGAAGCAAGGAGACCAGTGAAGATATTTCACAGGTCCACTTAGAAATCATGGTGGCCATACCGGTGGTCAGGAGGGCCGATTTTGATGTATCTTAAGGTACAGCCAGCAGGATTTGTTGATGGGTTGACTGGAAAGATGATGAAATGAAAGAAAACAAGGGTGACCTCTAAGGTTTTGGAATGAGCAACTGACTGAGTACAAGGCAGTGTCCTTTGCTGAAAGAGGAAGGAATGAGTTTGAAGAGGAAATCACAAATTCTATTTTCCATCTCCAAGGTTTGAGTTGCTTATTAGGCATCCAAGTGGAGATATCACATATGCAAATGAATATATGAGTCTGGAGTTCTAGGGGGACATCAAAGCTAGATGTGTCAAGATATAAATTTGTAAGTCACCAGCAAATAGCTTGTATTTAAAGTCAAGAGACCATATAAGGTCATCTTGACAATGAGTTGTACATGTGGAAGAGAGGAGAACTAAGGTAAAAATACTTGGGTGAACCAACATTAACATTGGGAAAAGACCAGAGAATCAGATTGGCTAGTGATGAGGGGGGAAAACCATGGACGTATGGTGACTGAAAAGCTAAGACAAGATAGGGTTTCAAGAAGGAATGACGTGACCAAAGTGTAACCAATGACTCTAAGAAGTCAGGGACCATGCCGCCCAAGACATGGGAACTGGATTGGAAATGGAGACCACTGGTGAATTGAACAAGAGCTGTTTTAGGGGAATAGTAAGAAGGAAAGCTTTGTTGCTGAAAGGGTGGCAAAGATACGGGTGGAGTTACTAGAAAGAACTGTGAGGTCAAGGGAAAGTTCATTTGTAGGTGGGAGATCTTTTGGAATGTTCAGATGCTGATGGGAATGATTTCATAGACAAAGGATGCAGGGGATGGAGAAGGAAGTTTAGGGGCAGACTCCTTGGATGAATGAAGGAAGGGGTTTAGAGAGCAGTAGGGATGTCTGAGTCAACATAAGAGGAAAGAAAAGAAAGCTGAGTATATATGTAGAGACGCAGGTCGAAAAGAGATGTTCTTCTGATTGCTTCTGTTTGCTCAATATAAAACTCAAGATCATCTATTGACAGTGAGTCCTGGCTGCCTGAGGAGTGAGAAGAAAGTGTCAATAGTCATCAGGGTAAGTGGGAGGAGGTTTTGACTGGGGAAGTATGGTTGGCTTTTCAGGTGGTGCCAAAGTCCCATGTACGATACGTGGTCATAAATCTAAAGCGAAGCCAGGAAGCATGGTTGTGGATTTTTCTCTAGCCACATTCTATTTCTCAGGTACAGGCATGGAGCAAGAAGAGAGATGAGTTTAAACAAAGATGAGGTTTACCATAGCAGCGACAGAGGTGGGGTGAGAACTGAGGAGAGGAGGGAGGTGTTGTAGAGACGATGGACCGTGAGGTCACACTGGAGAAAGATGGTCACAGTGTGCGAGGCTAGGATTAGAGTCTCCAGAGGGACATAAGCACTGTTTGTTGGTGTGTGAATTAAAGGTGATCCGTTTGTGGCCAGAAAGTCTGCTGTTTGAAACCTAGATGCAGGAAGTAGTGTGGCTATTGATAAAGCTTAAGGTATGTCTTAGGAAGAGGATAGCTAATGTGTGCTGGAGGAAAGTCACTCAAAGGTCACAGTCCAGGGGGAAGGAAATAGAGCAAGAAAATATTGACATATTAATTGTGGCTACTGAAAGAAAGGGAGAGGGAATGAATTCTTAACTTGAATAAGTTTCATGGACTATTGAATCTTACCCAAATACAGTGACTTTCTTAGGAGTTTTGGGGTCTACTCATGAAAGTTGTTACTAATCATGAAGTGTTAACATTGAAATAAATAATTAAAAAAAATTTTTTTAGGGAAAGCAGGTTTATGGTTCATCTCTGTAATAATCTCAACAGTGTATGGCTCACATTGACCCTTTTTTCTTGACCGTGAAAGAAGAGATGAATT
This sequence comes from Smutsia gigantea, assembly GCA_032199065.1. Classification (NCBI taxonomy): domain Eukaryota; kingdom Metazoa; phylum Chordata; class Mammalia; order Pholidota; family Manidae; genus Smutsia; species Smutsia gigantea. The sequence continues at coordinate 12,629 of JAVSCE010014085.1, read as the reverse complement.
TAGAACAGGATGAGAAATGATACAATTCCACGGCCTCTCTTGGCAATAATGTAAACTGCAGTGAGTGACCTTGAACTCATGTGCCATTAATAGTTGTGGGGATTGTGAATTTTTGTGGTATTTGTTCTGCCCACATGATCCAGGGGGTTTCATGAACATCTGGACACCCCACGGGTGCCTGTTAGTCATGTGAATACCATCCAGTATGTGAGTCTTTATGGAAAAATAAGAGAGGAGAGTGTTGTGGACTTTAGTTCTAGGCAGACATTGTGGTAGCTTGTTAGAGAAATGGCCCCAGTGAATCACACTCCCTGTACACACACTCCTTTGCAATGTGACTTTGCTCCTCCTTCCATCTAGAAATGGAGTTCATTTCCCCAGGCTTTGATCTAAACTGACCTTGTGGCTTGTTTGAACTGATAAAATATGGTAGAAGTGACATGGTGTGACTTCTGAGCTAGGTCGCAGGGGACCTTATGGCTTCTGCTCTTGCTTTTCTGGGACTGGGCTGCCTCCATGTAGAGGCCAAGCTAGCCCTTTGGAGAATGCGAGCTACATGCGGTGTGAATGAGGTTCTGCAGACAGCCAGCACTAACAGCCAGATGTGACCGGAGCCCGCCTGGGACCATCCGGCCCCCCGTAAGTCACTGGCTGATGGCTGCCACCTCAATGGCCCTTCGTAAGAGCCTCTGCTGAGCTCAGCCCCAGTCCCCAACCCATGGAGTTGTGACTATGGTTTCATGCCACTAGGTTTTGGGGTTATTACACAACAATATTGCCACGTATGCAACAGTAGATAGTTGATGCAACAAGTAAGAGTTATTAACAACAAAGACAAAGAGAGGGAGTGAAGTAACATTTATTGAGGACCTCCTTGGTACTGAGCCACTCCTGAGAACATCATGCTGTTTTGCCTGACAACACCTCTCTGAGGAGGTACCATTTTCTTCCAGTGAGAAAACTGGAGGTCAAAGCTCAGTAACTGGTCCAAAGTCATGCATCTCAGGAATAATGAAGTTTAGGCTAAAAACATGTCCAAATTCACTCCTTACGTATATCCGTTTCACACCAACACCTCAACAACATTTCTTCATAAATTTTGGCCTATCTTTACTCTCTGAACTATTATTTATTTAATAATATTTTCTTTAAATTGGGTCACTTGAATAAGTCATTGAACAAATAAGTCAACTGAACGCAGAAACATCTTGTTACTAGGATGAACAGCCGTGGCTAATAGTCATCGAATGCTTTCCCCTAATAATCTCTCTGCTCATTGCTTTGGATGAATTCATTGATTTAATCCTCACATTAACTCTAGTACGTTGGAGCTACTATTGTCATCATCCCCACTTTACAGATGAGGAAATGAGGCTGGGGAGATTAAAAAGTTAGTTGCTTGATGTCCCCAAAGAAGTAAGTGGCAGAGGCATGGTTTGTGTTGCCGGCATCCAGTGGGTAGAGACCAGGCATGCCACCGAACATCCCACATGGCACGGGTCAGCCTCTCCACCCCCAGCAAAGAAATAATCCAGCCCAAATGTCAACAGTGCCAAGGTTAAGAAACCCGGTTTCTGCCTTTTAAATGGTAAACAGAAACAAGTATGGCTTGCTGGAAATTGAAACTCAGCAAAAACCAAACAATGCTAAAAAAAAATCCCTCTAGAATCTGTTGCTTCCCTAAGCTTTGAGCCTTAGGATCTCTCTTTTTGTTGAAAAAGAGATTAGCAAAACATTAGAGAGCCTGTAAAGGTTTACACCCTACAGAGACTCTCTCCTTGGTGTAATCAGAGGATTATAAGAGACTTAACAATTGGAATTAAATCTCCTCGTGTGATTCTAAGTTATTTACACCCTGTGTACCTACCAATCACCCCACAGTCCTCTGGTACATAGCCCATCTTTTGGGAAATCGGTGCCATATCTGGGTGGGCAAACTGTGCCCCTGGGGCCAAATCCAGTCGAGCACCTGTTTTTGTAAATAAAGTTTTATTGGAACGTAGCTATGCTTGCTCATTTATGTATCCTGTACAGCTGCTTTGGTGCTACAAAGTCCAAGCTGCTTAGTGACAATGGAGACCATTGATCCCACAAGGCCTAAAATATTTACTGTCCTGCCATTTATAGAAAGACTTTGCTGACCCCTGCGTAGAACTATGCTAGGTAAGTAATAGGTGCTCAGTAAATATTTGCTGAATAAATAAAGCCCTGGGCAACAGCCCTGGGGGCTAACACCCTCTTCCTCCGTTTCTCTCTCCTCCCTCTGCATGGAACTCCTTCCCCCTAGCCCTTCCCAATCCTCCCTATGTAATTAAGTCTTTGTTTGTTTGTTTCCTTATTTTTGCATTTCCATTTTGCTCAGCACGAAATGGCAGCTCCATTTTTAAAACAAACACTTGTTGGCTGAGTAGTTGATCACTGTAAGCGGCTCCATTTGAGGGCTCAGCCTTATAAATGGCTCTCCCTGTGGGGTATGGTGATGGATCCCCTGGGATCTCAGGAGTCTGCGCCTTTTCCCTCGTAGCTGTTGGCATTCACTGCACTCTCTCAGCTCTGGCGCTAAGGGGTATATAATAGACACGGGAAGGCCTATAAAAGTGACATCTAAAACTGCCGCAGAGCTGAGTATTGATTTATTCATTACTATAAATTTTTTTGTCATTACTATGCAATTGCTCTATCTCAGGAAGAATTGATAGATGTGGTTGGAAGCTACAACCCACTGCAAAACTTTTTCCCCCTTCTACAATTCCCTGTAACTCTCCTAAAGAATCATTATTCCTTATTACATAGCTCTGGCATGCCACCTATTTAGATAAATGCGTGAACAAGTGTGCAGTAAATATTCATAGTGGCCCATGTGTCAACAATATATGTCACTAATTAAATAATTTAGTGGTTCAAATAAATAAATAAGAAAATAGAAGCACACCCAGGAAAACAGTGAAATAAAACACAGACTCCTTGTAGGACTCTGGGCAAATAGGACGGCTTTTCAGGCTGTAGTGTTATATGTTGGAGGCCAATCATAAGGTCACAGGAGGGCTTAATGGGGCTGCGTACACATGCAACAAAACCAGATCTATAGCGCACCACATTTGTTTGGGTCTTCTCAGTAAGCCACGCACAGTTTACCTAAGCACGTCTACTCAGAGGGGCCTTGGGGACTTGGAGGCCTATTGTCTCTTGCATCACGTTTGTTTTGTTGAGTTTGCTTTTTATGATCCTGCTGATACAAAGACAACAGGGGTGCTGCAGGTGAGGGGGTCAAATCCTAACGCTGACAGGAAGCGGGTAAGGTCCTTATTCAACTCAAGCCCCCGTGTTCTTATCGCAGAATGGGAACGGTTATAACTTTGATGGTAATCATGCTGGTAATGATGAAGAATACGTAAGGCAATAGGCATGGAAGCCCTTTGCAGAGCCTGGAGTTCCAAGAAGACATTGAAAGACTTTTTAAAATTTTAAATAAATGGTCTCAAGGAAAGTGAACTAGGCAGATAGAACAACTATTTAGAGAATCAAGAAATTAGCAGCTACTCTTTATTGGGGGCCTCCTTTATATCCAGCATTGAGCTAGAGTCTTCCTGTAGGTTACGGACTAGAATCCAGGTGGGTGAAGTAAAGGATATTTTTCACATTTTGCAGATGGGGGAACTGAGGATTCAGGACATTCAGTGCAATTTGCCCAAGACCTGGTAAGTGATGCCAGATGAGAGATCTACCTCTCTCTGGCTTTATCTCTATCCCCTATGCTGACATGTTGTGTTACCTCCAGGTTTAAATTCAGAAGACTACTTATCACTTCTTTTGGTTTATAGAAATACAAGACAAGATTTCAGTCTGAGTTGTCCAGACAGGTTAACTCTGTTGACCAAACTCACAGTGATCGTCCGCTGAACAAGTCAGAGCTCTGGATACATACGTGTACTTAAGTCAAACTTAGTCACTCTTATTAAGGGTCTCTGTGATGACCTCAGGAGGCTGTGTTAAACAAAAATAATTCGATCTCCTGAATCCTGAGATGTGGCTGTTTAGCTACCAATGCGTGAATCTGGCCTTTGCTCTTCCCTGGGGTGTGTTAGAATATGAGGCAGATGGGTTTGCTCTGTCAGACAGCTAAAGCCAAGTCTTTTAGACATGCCTAAAGCAGTCATGGCCTTATCTGGGCATATAAATGTCTCAAATGTAGATAGGATGAATCCTGCACATTACCAAGTAAGCAATCGTATAAAAAGTAAACTTATTCATATCAGCCCTACAGCCAGCCAAATTATCTGATCAAGGTGCCACCTTTCTGGCTTGGGTTTACCTAGTCATAACTGAGAGTACTCATTAACTTATTTAGCAAATATTTAATTTGCACTTGCTGCATGTCAGTAGCCATGGAAGGCCCTAGGAATGCAGAGGTGAATTAAATGCATGTGACTGTACCTATTCATGGAACCCTGGTTAAGAGCTCCTGCTGCAATTGTTGACCAATAAACATGTGGCTAGATGGGCGGATAAATACATGGATGTGTGGATAGGAGAATGGATGGATGGATTAAATGGAAAAATGGACGTGTTTTCATCATCGAGGCATCTTTTAAAACTTCCTTGCGACCCACGGGAAGGCTCAGAACTACTTACTGGTATCTCTGTGACTAACTTTGGTACTAGAATGAATCTCTTCAGAGTCCATATTGACATATCCTATTGCAAGTTTTCTTCCTTATTATTGAAAAGTGGAATTCTGGACTCTTGTCTCGAGCCTAGTTTTTGTCTCTTAGCCAAGTCCTTTATGTCCCTCAACTATCATTTTGCTGGCACTTAATGGTTTGAATCAAGGTTCATCTCTTTTTTTTCTCTCTGAACCTCCCTGGGATCCACCCAGTGACCGGTTCTGTGCCCACAGGGGTGGAGTTCTGCAGCGTGGATAAATGAACGGGTGCTAATCCGTGGGCTATTGGTGGGTGGATGGGGAACGGGTAACCGTATTGTTAGTCTTTGTTCCTCCAACATCCACAGCAGTGCCTAGCTTATAACAGGTGGTTATACATTTAGGGACTAGGTGGTTAGGTGATTGAATAAGAAAGAGAGCGACTGGGTGACTGAGTGAAGAAGTGGTGTGTGATGGCGTGGGTAATGGAGGGTGGGTGCATCTTGCCTGAATGAGTAGATAAATTCCTGGATTGGCTGTTGGGTTGGTGGGGAAATAAATGGAGGAACAGAGGAGTAGACGAATGATTTAAAGGGAGCCTATGTGTGGGTGCCTGCATCAGTAAATGAATGACGGGGTGAATACATGATGCAGAGTTAGTTGCCTGGATAAAACTTGGGAGGATCTGGGGTAAGTGGATGCATATGTCAATGAAAGAATGGTTGGTGGGATGCATGTCAGATTACAGCCCTGAGGCCTGCTGGGCACTGAGCAGGCACAGGCGGATACTTACACTTGGCCCTGATCACGGCCAAAATAAACAATCCTCTTGGTTTAGGCACTGACACTGCTGGCTTTGGGAAGATTAAGGGCATTGCACACAGGGCATGGAAAGTCTGACTGGCTGGCCAGAAGAGTGATAATGGCTCGTGGTTTCCAAGTACTGTTTATAAAATAACCCAAGAGGCAATGAGTGTGTTTCTTGGGTTCCTTGAGGCCACAGTGAGGAGGGCTGTAACCTCGGCAGGGACAGCCTCCTGTGAAAGACTAGCCAGCACGAAATGCGTGACCGCCTGGAGGCTACAGGCTGCTGGCGACCAGGTGGGCTCGCTGTCTTCTGTGTTTCCTTTCTCCTTCCTCCTTTCTTCTCTCTTTCTCACTCATTCTCCTTCCCTTCCTCCCTCCCTCCCTTATTTCCCTCCTCCTTTCTTTCTCACTACCAGGCAGGGATGACCCAGGGCCAGGAAGCAGAGCCTTCTGGGACCTGACCCCCATGCTTTGCCTTGAAACCTGCACCTTGCCCACGGAGGAGGCCGGTTTAGCATGGCCCGGATGACTTCCGCTCAGGATCACGCGCTCACGTGTGTTCTGAGAGGGGCTGTGCTATGAGGGAATGCACACGGGGCTCGGACACAACCAGATAGTATTGTCTGGTGACCTTGGACGGTTTCTTGTTCTCTGAAATTCTGCTTTATTCATTAAAAATAATGGGGAGAGGGTGTAAAATTAAAAACACTTTGTTCCTATGGTCATTGTTAAGAATGAGAAGAAATAATGTGAATAAATCAGTACCCGACCGACACCTACTAGGTGTCTTATAAAAGTGAGTAACTCTTCTTTCTTCTTTTTTATTTTTTTGGTTAAATGCCTACCATTTCTTTTGTGTTGTGAATTGTTTAATATTTAGGGTACACCAGCCCATATGAGACCTGGGTATGGGTTAGGTGTCAGGTGGGCTCATTCATCTAGTCTGTGGAAGACTTGCGGGAAACAGTTTGGTAGTTCCTCAAAAAGTTGAATATAGAATTACCATGTGATCCAGTAATTCCACCCCTAAGCATAGAATGAAAAGCAGGGATTCAAGCAGATGCTTTGGCACCAGTGTTTTAGAGCAGCATTATTCCCAAGGGAAAAAGGTGGGAACAACACAAATGTCTGTCAACAGAGAAATGGATAAACAATGTATCCATACTGTTGGAATATCATTCAGCCTTAAAAAGTAATGAAATTCTGATATACACTGCAACATGGATGAACTGTGGAAACATTATGCTAAGTGAGATAAGCTGGGTACCAAGGGACAATTCCTGTGGGACCACTTACATGAGGTGAATTCATTTGAGGTTACCCGTGGCTGGGGGGAGGGAGACAGGAAGCTTTTTGCTTAATAAGTATGGGACTTCTGTTTGGGAAGATGAGAAAGTTTTGGTGGTGATGGTCGCCCAACACTGTGAATGCTTTATGCCCTTGAACTATGGACTTAAAAATGATTAAAATGGTAAATTCTGTTGTGTCTATTTTACTCCAATAAAAATATCGCCAAAGAAAAACATCTTTAAAAAAAAATGTGTGCCCGTGAGCTACAAAGGTGAGGACATTGGTGTACCCCTCTCCATGGGCTCAGACAGCCTGGCCCGGCTAGTAAATCTCAGAATATAGTTGAGCTCTTGTACCACAGGTTGGCTGAGGATAGGAGACAGGGGTGATCCACATTAAGTTATCCTTTCTCTCATGTTCTCATAAGCATTTCCATCTTGTCATCCATTTCACTGGCTTCACTAAGGTAGATAGCTATTTATTAAATGTCCCTCAGACCATCCAAGCCCATGGAGGGCAGGATCTTTCCAGGGTTGGGGTGAGATTGTTTGGGCCTCTTTAGATGCACTCGGTTTATACTCTTGCACATCCCCACTCATCACACTTCCATGTTGTATAGTAATTATGCTTGTGTGATTCTTTTCTTCCCCTGAGACATTGCAGTCTGTAATTATTTAGAGATTCTAAATAAAATGTTAAAAAATGAATGACTAAACTTTGGTCTTTCTCAAAAAATCCCAAGAGAGGTTTTGTTCACCATTGAATCGCCAGCTGTTAGCAGAAGCTGACTCTGATGAATGTAAGCACGATGCAGGAGCTGTGTTAAAAGGCACTGCATAGCTCTCAGAGTACAGGAAGTGTCAGACCACCTAGACTTGGAGAGGCCAGTGGCCGGGAATTCATAAGTGGTCTCTTTAACCCAAAAAACATTGGAAATGATTTAGGTGCCATTGCTTTTTGGTTGGGTGCTTTCACTTCAGGTCTCAGTTTCTGCAAATGCAAGTGTGACTGGCCTGAACTCCAGCAGAAGAATACACTCCGGACAGATGAGAACAGCAGTGATGACGGGGGTACTGTTAAGGCTGTTTTCACCCCTTCTCCCATCATTGCCCAGAAGCCTTACAAACCACTTACCCCATCACCCGACTGATCCCAGGAATTTGGGGGTATTGCACAAGTGCCTGTGTCAGGCTAGGAAGGTCACAGAACAAAGGAAGACTTTTCTGACCTGGTCCTGGAAGGACATACGCAGAAACCAAAGCTCTGCTGGAATCCTGTTATGGTATAGGAAGAGCCAGAGCCTCAATTATGGGTCCTCCGAGGATGAAACTTCAGCCTTTGCTCTGGCTTTTGTCGGCTTCAGGCTCTTAAAGTAGTTTACACAAAGATTTGTATGTCTGAATTTTTTCCTGGCAGGTTCTCATTTTAACCTAGATAACACAACCCCCAAATATTTGTGGTCAGCAATCATAAGGGATTTTCAAGTTGTCTGACATCTCCTATCCGCGTAGATCGCCACCTACGATCAGTATTCAGCTCTGAGGCAAAAGAAATGGGAGGTTGGTGGGAAATTTTTCCGCAGTTTGTGCAATGTCTGAGTTTAAACTCCTTCTTCAATCTCTCTCTCAATCGGTTCTCGATCTCTCTCATTTACACACACACACACATACCATGCCTTTTTGCCCTCCAAAGGGTTCTTTCAGAGTTACACAAAGGAAAATGTTGATATCTGACCACTTATACCCAAACTATCACTATTTCCTTCCGACATGGTAGAACAAAAATAAATACATTAAGGAAAAGTGACGTTTTGGCATTCTTTTCCCTTTGCGATCTCCTGGCCATGGCTATACCTTTTGCTTCCATAACAAGCCGGTTTCAGGTCTTCCAGAGTCGAGCTGAACAACTGTTACCACACTGGTAAACAGAAGACTGTTTACATAAAAAATATAGATTTCCTTTAAACACTTTGCTTAAGTCTTGAGTAAGTCACATTTACAATATTATTATTTCTGTTCCCAGAAGTCGGCAGGGGGATGGCCATGTTGCAGTGTATGTGGTTTCATGATTCACACTTTGATGGGGCCTGCTATCACACGGGGCAGGGAGGAGGAGGCGAGAGGAGTCAGGGGAGCGCAGAGAAGATTACAGCAAGCTCGCTTGTGGGATCCGTGGCCTTAACGTGATGGAACAGCCAAGGGCCTAGGGATTTCTGAGTCACTCTTTCAAATTCCCAGGCACGTTGATCAGTTTTGGGTTTCAAAACTGGCCCACCCAGAATAAAGCTCTGTTACACCTGATCATTCACTGTGGCTGTGTTTTTGGGGATCCTCCTGAGAGCCAAGCTCCTTTCCCAGCTGTCGGCTTGACAGTGTGCTTGGCTTCTCTGCTGTCTCCTGAGAGCGCCACTCAGTGACCTGCTCTGCAGCCTGCAACTGGCGGGCTGAGCCCATTCTCTGTGCAAGAGGTGCCCATCCAGAGGAGCTTCCAGGCTTGGGTGGGCATTGGTGGGGGGAGCCGCCTGACCCTGGTGCCAGAGGTTTGGCAGCACTAAAACTCGGTGGGAATCACCATCTCCTATGGTGGATGCATCCAGCCCAAGGCCCCACTACGCTGTTCGGAGCCAGATTCCTAAGACAGGATGTGGCAAAATAAGGAGGGCATGTTCCGTCCTATGAGGCACTGAAGCGGAATGGATAACCTCCTGAGCTTTGGAGACGTTTGGGTCTTTCTTGTTTGTTTGCTTGAGTCTCTGTTGTTTGTTTTGTTTTTGAGACCTAGCTCTGCTTCTGGTAGCTCCATGGCTCTGGGCAAATTTCTTAACCTCTTTGTGCCTTAATTTAGTCATCTATAATCGGGAGATACCCTGTACCTCATAGGCTTCTGAGAGGATTAGATGAAATAATGAGTGCAAAACAGTTGGCATAGTGCCTGATAAATCATAAGCTCATAATACCTGGTAGCAAGACATAAAAATTGTTTTTATTATATAAAGGCAGCTAGCAGGAGGGTAAGCCAGGAGGAATTTCTCCTGGGCCCTGCTGGAAAGGCTGTGGAGGCATTTTTGCATGTGTGCTATTTATGGCTTTGGTGTGGGTTTCTGGAAATATTTAAAGGATCCTTACGTTGTGGACTCTCTTGGGAGTACTTTGAGAACAAGAAGGCCCAAGGAGCATGTTCGTAGGCCATCGGGGTATATGTCCAGTTAGGGACTCCTTGTTGTCTGGGATGTCACAGAACCATCATTTAACCAATTCTTCTGGGCTCCACATGTCCTGGACATTTAATATTTTAACTGGTAAGCGTTCTTGATAAGAGCCCTTCTCACATACGGTCACTATATATGAATTAGTATTTGAGAACTGTGTCTGCTAACTTTGACAACCATATCTCTACTCTGAAGCTGACCCATTCATTCCATCATTCCATTTATTTCTTCCTTCAACAGATATTTATTGAGTACCTATTGTGTGCCAGCTCCGTGCTAACTGTTGTGGGCATCATGCTGAGCAAAACCCGCACAGTATTATCGTTGAACGTCAACTCTAGTGAGGGAGACAATCATAAATGATCCTAAGAAGAAATACAAATTATAAATGATTATAAGTGCTGTGAAGGAAAAGTGTTGATTCCCATGAGAACATACAGGAAGGTGCCTGAGCATCTGGGAGAGGGCTGCCGGGAGGGCGCCTGAGCATCTGGGAGAGGGCTGTCGGGAAGGTGCCTCTGTGAGTTGAGCAATAAGAGGTGATTCATGAGGCTAAATGGGCTGCAGGCAGACAGAGAAGGGTCCTAGGGTGTTCTGGTTATCTCCTGCTGCATTACTAATTACCCCCAAAGTTAATGGCTTTCAACAGGACTTTATGACCCCCTCTCCCAGTTCTGCAGTCGGCTGGGCTCAGCTGGGTGGTTTGTGCTCGTAGCTGCGGTCAGCTGTTGACTGGACATCCCCAGTGGCTCCTCCCATGACTGGCCGTTGAGGGACTAGGAGCTCATCTGGGCCCGGTGAATGGAGCATCTGCATGCGGCTTCTTCCTGGAGCTCGGGCGTCCCACAGCAGTGCCACTGGGATCCATGGGCCAGCATCCCCGAAGGGTGACTCAAGAGGCCCAGGCAGAAACTGCAAGACTCTTTAGGCACTAGCCTCGGCAATCCCGGAATGTCTCTTCAGTTTTGTTCTGGTGGTCCTGTGAGTTGCCAAAGCCAGCCCAGATTCAAGAGCTTGGGAGAAACAGATGACGCTCCTCGGTGGTGGGAAGGCATGGGCAGCGGCAAGGAGGAACTCATTGGCAGCCACCTTGGAAACAAGTTACCACATGTGGCTTTCGCTCTTGCTTTTCACTCTGTCTGGAATGATCTCCCCCAAATAGTCACATGTCCTACCCCATTTCTTTCTTTCTTTTTTTAAAATATAATTTATTTTATTATCATCAATCTACAATTACATGTGCAATATTATGGTTATTAAACTACCCACTTCATCAGGTCCCCCCCACCAACGCCATTATAGTCACTGTCCATCAGCATAGTGAGATGCTATAGAATCACTACTTGTCTTCTCTGAGTTGTACTGCCCTCCCCGTGCCCCCCCAACATTACATCTGCTAATCGTAATGCCCCTTTTTCCCTCTTATCCCTCCCTTCCCGCCCATTTTCCCAGTCCCTTTCCCTTTGGTAACTATTAGTCCGTTCTTGGGTTCTGTGAGTCTGCTGCTGTTTTGTTCCTTCAGCATTTTTTCTTTGTTCTTATACTCCACATATGAGTGAAATCATTTGATACTTGTCTTTTTCGGCTTGGCTTATTTCACTGAGCATAATACCCTCTAGCTCCATCCATGTTGTTGCAAATGGTAGGATTTGTTTCTTCTTATGGCTGAATAATATTCCATTGTGTATATGTACCACCTCTTCTTTATCCATTCATCTACTGATGGACACTTAGGTTGCTTCCATTTCTTGGCTATTGTAAATAGTGCTGCGATAAACATAGGGGTGCATATGTGTTTTTCAAACTGGGCTGCTGCATTCTTAGGGTAAATTCCTAGGAGTGAAATTCCTGGGTCAAATGGTATTTCTATTTGGAGTGTTTTGAGGAACCTCCATTATGCTTTCCACAATGGTTGAACTAGTTGCGATGCTAGTTTTTGCTAGTTAGTTTGTAATAAACAGTTTGGCTGGACTTTGTCCCTAGTCCTGGGAGGGATCCTCCACGCTGCTGGAATGTGCTGAGTGACAGGAGTGTCTGTGCTATTCATGGTGGGCCCTGACCGTTTGTATTAATGTGGTGACTCAGGGTGGGTCTGTAGATAGTTTATGTTAGTGAGATGAGTCATGATGGGGCTGTTTATACAGCCATGTAATTCGATGGTTGGCCGCTGGAGCCAGGTGGTAACAGCCCAACCTCCAGGACGGTAGGGGTGCTGGAGGTTGAGTCACATGGCCATGGTTAGAACAATTGTGCTTATTGAGACTAATAAAAACTGTAAACACTAAAGCTTGGGTGAGCTTCTGTGGTTGACAATACCCTGCATATTGTCATACATAGATATGCTGGATGAATAATGTGCCCCTGACCCTGAAGGGAAAGGACAGTGGAAGTTTCTGGTTTGGGACCCTCCAGAACTCACTCTTGCATCTCTCCATTTAACCGGTTATGGTTTGTATCTGGTTTGTATCCTTTTGCTATAATAAAACTGTAATCTCATACATTTTCTCTCCAAGTACCTTATAGGTTTTGCTGGTATAAATAGTGGTGTTTTTCTTTCTGTTAAGTCTTACTGTTTGAATATGAAATTGCAACACATGTTTATATTGGTGTTAAAACATTGCATTTCCAATCTTCATTCCTTTAATTTATCTTTCCCATTGTACTGCTCTGGGTTTGATGTGT
>JAVSCE010014084.1:0-38128 GCA_032199065.1 Smutsia gigantea | reverse complement strand
CCCCAAAAGGCCAGTCTCAGTGCCTTGGAGTCAGGTGTTCTTTTCAAGAGCATACAGACAGCTTGGGGTCTAGTCTTTTGTGTACTCTGTCTTGTGTCCCATGGCTGCAGGAGCTGCTACTTTTGGTGTCCTGCCTCTTCGCCTTCCCAGGCCTGATTCTGCTTTTGTTCAGGTCTTGGTTAGGAAGGAGTTGGGGAATTTTGAAAAAACCCAGATCTTTCATAGTGATATTCAATGTAGTGCGTGCCAGAGCCATGGTTGGATGGGCACTTGGCTCTGCTCCAACCCACCCACCCTCACCCCAGCGCCCCCTCACCGCCTCCAAGTGTGAGAGATGATGTGTCTGCAACCCCAGGCTGTGGGTTGCTTCCTAGAGACTGGTGTTAGAGCTAGGTTCAGAACTCAGTCCATGTAGTGGGGTCAGGAAGTGACACCGCCAAGGGAAGGTCCTATAGACCCTGGGTATGGTGAACGTTGTGTAGATTAGTGAGGAGACTGGGAGGAAGGAAGGTCTTGTGGTAAGTCAGCCATCCTCAACTAGACTCCAGATCTGACGCAGCTGCTGAACTTAGAAATGGCAGCTGCTTTCCTCCATCGCCATCGACTCTGTCAGCCTTTGGGAGAAAGATTTAGTGATTTGAGAGAGTGGATTCCAAAGAGGAGGAAGGACAAAGTACTGCAAGGAGCTGAGATAGTTCTAGAACAGGCTCCAGGCATGGCCCTATCCTTGCTCTTGTGGCTCTCCCTGTGCTCTGCTGGGTTAGTAGCCCTTGGCTGGAAGTTCCCCGATAGAGATCTCCTGGTAACAGGCTGCATTTTAAACCATGCATGTGACCTGTGGCAGTGTACAGTGGTTGAAGGCAGGCTGGATTTGAAGCCCATATCTTAGTTGTTTGTCCCCTGACCAATTGTTTATCTTCTCTGAGCCTTAGTTTCTTCATCAGTAAAGTGGGAGTATTAATATATCCATTACATGTGGTTGCTCTGGGAATTAAATGAGAAAATTGATGCAAAACATTTTGCTCATTGTAAATGTTTAATAAATGTGAGCTATTATTAATACTAACAATAGCAGTAATAGAGTATGACGGCCCTCCTGGACCGGGAATGTTGAGGGAGGTGAAGTGTGACTGTAAGGGGAGGGTGAGGATGTGGGAGGGAAGGATGGGGGTCCAGGTTCACATTACACTTAGATGACTACCTGGAAAAAGGGAGGAAATGATTTTGTTTTGCCCCAGCCCACCCACCTACCATGTAGAACAGTGTGTAGAGTAAGTATTGGTTGATGTGCACATCTGACTCCTGTGTGACTTTGTGAGTTGGGACCTGAACAGAAGGAAGGGGGTGTTAAAAAGGGAAGAGTTTAGTCCATGGTGTTTCAGGTCTTTGGGGGAAGGAGGCAGAAATGCAGAGGACCTGATGGCCCCATTCCCCGAGGGTGGGTCAGTCAGAGGGGTACAAATTCAGTAGTCTTGTCAGTTAGGTGGGATTTGAGAGTCCTGAAGCATAGGTCTAGGGCCAGAAGGGGCCCTTGCCCTTGGAGTTTGGAGGCCTAGTTTGTAGGAGTCGGGGGAAACAGGCTGCTGGACACTTGTGTGGAGTTCAGATCTTGCAGAGGAGCCGCTTGCTGAAAGAAACCCGCTTCTGCGCATTCATAGGTGCATCTTGGTGGGTTCCGATCCCTGCAGTTCCCCTCTGTGGGCTCTGAGGAGGGTTGAGATGCCAGCTGAGTCCCCTGCCATCTGGCCTCTTGCCCAGGTTCCTCAGGTGTCTGGCCTTTTCCCAACGACCCTGCCCGGGTGCCATACAGTGTCTGTAGGCTGGCCAAAGAGGTGCCTCTGCTACTCTCAGGTTGTCTGTGGTCCTGAGAGAGAGACAGTGTGATGCACTGAAAATGCATCTCAGTCCTATATTAAGACCTCAATTGGCCTAACTCTTGTGTCCTCTCACTCTGCCACTTGTGAAATAGGGCTGGCACCTGCAGATTTCTGGGGTGGTAGTTTGGCCGAAAAGGGTGGGAATGTGCTTTGGTGCCAGGTGTCGTGGTGGTGTGACAGGAACCAGGTTGATGTTTGGCTTTTTATGTTGCAGACAGTGACATTGGTGAGCACAAAGCAATTACAGGCTTCCTGTGAGTGCCACAGAGACCTCTCATCATGTTTTCTTGGCTAATCCATTTTATAGGTTAAAAAAATGGAAATACAGAGAGTAGATTAAGCCATGGGTGATTATGCTGGTATGTGACAATCTTAGCTGGATCCAGCTCCAGTCAGTGGCTAGCTGGCCAGTCCCCAGACTCTATGCTCTGGCACTGTGCTCTGAGTGGACCTCAGGCTCTGTGTACTTAACTTGCGTTGCTCCTCTGAGGAGAAACTTTTGTGACTTCCTGGACTCTGGCCCCACACTTTTACTTCTGGTGCCTTCTGGGGTGAGATGGCCCAGTCTGAGGTCACTGTGGGCAGAGGAAGCTCCACGGAGGGCTCTAAATGCCAGGCAGGCATATTTGTGGGGACTGTGGAGCCCCAGGCTTTTGTCTTTGATCCTTCCGTAGATACTGTATGTGCTAGGCCCCCTTAGGCGGTAAATGAAAACAGATCCTGTTCTTAGAGAACCCAAAACAGGTTATGATAATTCCAAGTGGTACCTTTGATGATGACAGGGGAAGGGGTGTCAGAAGAAAACAGGCCCCCTGGACAAGGCATTCGGACTCAGAGGCGAGGTGGTGTTGGGACCAGCTGTCTGGGGCCTGACCCTATGGCTGTCAGACTGGTGAGGAGACAGACCTGAGGAGTGCTCTGAAGTCTAGGCCCAAGGCACCTGAGGTGGGCATGCCAGGTGTCATCCAGGGTTTTCATTGTACTGGCTGGTTGCTCCCGATGGGTGAGGGGCAAGAAGAGCACGTGTCCGGATCTCCAGAGCTGGCCATCCCTGCCTGTGTGTTTCCTGTCTGACTGTACTTTTTCCAGGGGAAGTCAGACCTCTTAGTGTTTCCTCAGCACCCCAGGCTTGTGTTGGTTTCCACACCAGCCCTGCCAGGACCCCCTCTACAGCTGGGGCTCTCTCTTTTTTGTGAGCCTAGGAAAGGGGCCTGATTCGCAGATGACTGGAGAGCTGAGCATATCCAGCATTGGTGCCCCCCAACATGTCCAGCTTCTCCTTGCATGTACACGGATGTATGGGCTTGAGTCACTGGTCAGAGATCTTTGGCCACTAGCTGTGTTTTGGGTAGTTCCTTGGAATGAGGGGCATTTATTCAGTAAATATTGTTTGAACACCTGTTTTTCCAGTGCTGGGCCTGAAGGGTCAAAAGATATGTAGGACCTGGTCTGTGCCATTGAGGGATCTCCAGACAGCTTAGGAACATGTAATTACAACCCTGTGTGTTGTGTACCATAAAAAAGGTCTATGTTGAGAGCACTGTGAGTGCAGAGTAAGAGTTCTGATTAGGAGCTGCGGGTGGGAGGAGAGAGTCTGGAAAGCATTTGTGGGGAGGAGGCCTGTGAGCTCGGCCTCGAATAGCTGAGGAACAGGCCTGTGCTCAGGCTGAGGGGCTGGGATTGCCATGAGGGGGTCAGGGATGTCGTGGTAAGAGGCTGGGGCTGATTGGGGGCGGCCTAGGGAGGGTCACTGTGCTGTGCTCCTGAGTTACACTCTCCTGTAGTCAGTGGCTGTCAGCAGAGGCTGAAGCAGGACTGATTGTCTTGCATGACTGTCTGGGAGAGGTTGAGGAGGGAGACCAGTGAGCTAATGCAGTGTGCAGGAGAGGTGATGAGCATGAGGCAGACCTCACTGAAGCAGGGCCTGGGTCTGGAGGGAGGAGATGGTGGAGCCTAGTAGTTTAGCATTTGGGCTCTGAACTCAGACTGCCTAGGTTAAAATCCTTGCTTGCTCTGTGACCTTAAGTGTGTGACTTTCTCTCTCAGGGCTCCTCTTATATAAAAGGGGGATAACAACATACCGCATTTATCAGATAAGGGTTTTGTTAGGATCCGTGAGAATCTGTGTAAAGTGCTTCACATCGAGTATGGCACTGTGTAAGTGCTGGACACATTGGCACTTTGACAAGGAGGAAGATGAGGGTTAAGTTCCTCAAGGAGAGAGCCTGATGGCAGAAGGGAGCAAATGCGCCTGTTTTATTGAGAGGGCTTGTACCTGGCCACCAAGCCCTTTGATTTGGAGACAAGGAGGCCCACCTGTTCTCTGTCTCTCAAAGCTCTCAGCAGCCCCTCTGTTGTCAGAGTTCTCTGCCGCTACTGACCTTTGCAGGGTGACAGGGCAGTTGACTGGAAGCTGCTGCTTTGGTGTCATATGAAGGTATTAGATGGCCTATTTCTAAGTGCCAAGCCCAGAGAAATGCAGTGACCAGAATTAGTCACATTGGTGGGAGACCCTGTCTTCCAGGAAGTGCTTTAATGCCACCACTTAAGAATGATGGGGCCTTCCTCTGCCTTTGCTGTCACTGTCTCTGTCATTCTCCATTAACTCCTGGCATCACTTCCCACTCTGCCCTTTCCTCTGGGACATGGTTTCAAGGAGGCCGGAGATGGATAGATAAATTGGAGGGAGAAAGTGAGGCCTTATGTCACAAAGGCCTGATATTAGGGGATAGGAGATTTTTTTTCCCCTTCCTCTCTCAGAATTGGAGAAGTCAGTGAGGACTTTAAGGAAAATCCTAGGAGAAATGGGGGTGGGATAGGAGGAGGGGAATGTTTTAGAGCTCCTTGTAGAGTGCTTTGTTCAGAGAAGCATGGCACCCTGCTTCCCTGGGGGAAATCTTAGAGAGCAGTATGGTGGCAGATGCCCAGACTGTACACAGAGCGAAGGGTGAGGAGTGGCCTCTAACAGCCACTTGTAATTGGACTGCAGTGACCAGAGATTTGTGGCTAGAATCAGTCAGATGTGGGTTCAAGTCCCAGTTCTTCCTGTGACTTTGGAAAAGTTACAGTAACCTATCGGCAACTAATGCTCAGCGTCATTTCTTCCTCGCAGAGTTGTATATTAACAATAGTCAAGTGAGATCATATATGAGAGTAAGAGATTTCGTGTGGAAGTGCTCAGTATAGCATTTAGTACTTGTGGGCACTTAGTAAGCATTTTCCTTTGCTCTCACCTTAAGAAACTAGAGCTCCAGTTCTTTCTACCACCTAGCCTGGCCACCAGTGGCTGCTCTGACAGCCTGGGCTAGAAATCTCTTTCCTGCTGGTTTTCTTCCCTCCCAGAGTCTACACAGAGGACTGGGGCATGAGAAAAATCAGTATTTAAATCGTGCCTTGGAGTTCGTGGGCATGTTCTCGTCCACTGTGTGGTTTGAACTCCGCCACGGCTCTATGAATCGAGGCCCCAAGGTAGGGTCACACAGCAAGTTGATGGCAGTGCTGGGACCAGAACCTAGGATTTCTGATTCTCACTGCAATATTCAGTTTATTCTTCCACTCTGGAGAAGACAACAGTACGATGGACTGTTCTTTAGGACCAGAGTTTTTTTTTCATGTGGACAGAGCTTTCTGATCTCTACTGTGCCCTCTGGCAGTTGTTCAGCCCAGGCTCCCATCTTTGGACAAAGTGGACTCGGTGCCTCCATCTAGATCCTCTGTTGCCCTTATCTTGCCACAGTACTTCCATCAAGATGCTTTCCTGCCCCCCTACAGGGGGTGAAAGTAGCAGCTGATTTGAAGTCAGAGACAGAAGAGCCTCAGTCTGCCTGCTCTTACTGGCTCGTGATGACAGCTGCACTTGAGGCTCCACCAGGGGAAATGGGACCTGGGGCTCCATACTCCAGGTGCTCTGATGGGAGCCTTTCCAGGACTCCTGGTGACAAGCGCAAGTGTACACATTTATCCACATGTTCCTCTGTTTGCCCTCCATTGATTGTGGGCCTAGCTGCCTTGTGTCAGGCATGCTGAACTGGACAGGGTCACTCCAACCTCTGGCTTGTTCATGGTGGCAGTAAATCTCCAACCTGGTGAGTTTTCTTTATGACCATAGCTGCTTTTCACACACCAAACTCAGCTTTCTTGGGCCTCTGTGGCACACTGAACATGTGAGACACTGGTTGTGTTTCCCTGGCTTTGGGCTCTGTGGAGCTTGCTGACATGCCAAGCCCTGTGGAGTCCAGAAGTGAACATAAAGGTTAAGGGAGGTACAGCCATGAAGGACATAAACAGCAAGACAGGAAGAGTAACTATGGGGTCTGGGGAGTGCTGGGAAGGACACAATTTAGAGGCTGCTCTGGCAGTCAGGAGAGGTACGCTGTGAGAACAGACAGCCCCAAATCAGTGGCTGGTAATGACCAAGACTCATTTCTCCCTGACGCTCCATGTGCACATCCATGACGAGCTGCTCCGCTGTGCCCAGAAAGTGGCCTGGCCTCGGTGGCTCTGGGTCAGTCCTCTGGTGCAGAGTCCAAACCCTCTTGACAGACTAGGTTGGAGAGGGATTTGGAGAAGGGAGTCTTGGGAGGAGTTAAATTTCTGTGACCTGGGCATGGGAGGTGTGAGGTGGCTCTGTTGCTGTGGCCTGTGTGGGCCGAGAGGCCGCCTTGGCTGGAGTTCTCTGCTTAGATCTGGAGGGGTCATAGCTGTGCCCTTGCCTAACTGTCATCTCCCTGCCTTTGGCTCAGCACACATGCCCCTACTTAGCTGCCTCTGAGCCTGGTCTGTTGTGGCCACAGCTTCCTGCTGTCACCCCAGAGTTAGAACTTCTCACTGCCTCTCCTCACAGCTGCTCCCCAGAGCTCCCTTGCTGGGTGTGCTGGGGCCTCCAGAGGGAGTGAAGAATATGGATGCCTGGCAGACCTCTGGGGAGTGCCCGCAGCCCTCGGCAGATGGGGAAAGAAGTGTTGGCAGGGAGTGGTGTGTGAATACTCTGGTGGAGGGAAGAGGCAGTGGGGACAGTGGAGCTGGTTGCTCTCTGGGAGCTTATGGTCCCAGGAGATGGGGCTCAAGGAGTCTGCACTTGCACTCCTGGCTCTGATCTTAATGTTCTTCCTCCCCTTCTTGTAAGACTAGTTTCATTAGAGGTGATGCCTGGCTAGTCTTTGAGAGGCTGCAGTGGCTATCTGCCCAGGCACAAGTATTAGCTCTCTCCCCAACTCGTCACCTCCTAGGAACAGGGCCCATCCTGGAGGAGGCAGGGAGAGCTCCTTTTTATAGCCCACATGTAGGCTTTGTGTATAGGCTCTGCTGCTTCCTTCCGGGCCCTTCCCAGTGTTGGCGGGTGGCCCTGGCTTCAGCAAGACTCAGGATGCAGAACACATGGGGCGGTACTTTCTCCTGCAGAAGACTGGCATCTCCTTTGCTGAGCCCAGGTCTGGCACAGTGGAAGCTTGGGTTAGGAAGCAAGAAAAGGAGGTGACCCGGTCCTTGGTCCTGGGAAGCTTGTGATCTGGAACACACAGGAAACCATGAAAGCCCAGGGCCAGCAGGAGAAAGTTGTGCCCAAAGCGCTGTAGGCTGAGCCCAAGAGTCCCAATGGAAACAGCTTTCTCTCTGTGGCAGCTCACCCTGCCCCTGTGGAGCCCCTCCCACTGCTGGCAGGCTTGCCAGTGTTGGTTAGAGGATCTGTTCAGGGGCAGTGAGGTGCCTGGGGAGCATGGCATGGGCACAGTGGAGTGGGCGGTCTGACCGAAACCCCAGGCCCTGGCAGCTAACAGCTGACCAGACTAGTGAGGGGTTGGGCCACGGTGAGTGTGACCACTTGTTTGTGTGGGATCTAATTCTAACTCAGTAGGGGTGGGCCGTTCACTTTGGAGTTGGCTTCCTGTTTTCTTGGACACCTGGGAATAGAGCTGAGCTGAAATATCCCAAGGGAAGTGGTGGTTTAAGGGATGCCCCCAGGTCACAGTGTCCTTGGCTTGGCCTTACCCGTGGGGGGAGTAGGGCACTGACCACACTGGGCCTCTGGCTGTGTAGCTGTGAGTGTGGGTGTGGTGGGTGAATTCTAACCCCATGGGATGGAGTGGCTTCAGCCTCAGGGCCCAAGTTCATGGAGTGACTAACCTTAGGAATGAAGGGACCAGTTGGCCACAGATCCCGAAGCCTTCTCAGCCTTCTTGGGGGCAGGAGGGCAGCTGGGAGGGTGGGCAGCAACAGGGCACAGTGGGTAACAGGGTCCATCTCTGAGTCCCTGCAGACACTGCCCCCTGCTCCACCTGATGGTCCTCCAGCTGTTGGGAGACAGCTCTCCTCTTCCTACCCTAGTTGCTTCCTCTACCCACAGCAGTAAATGAGCATAATGTGACTGTTTACTTTCACTCCCAACTGGGACTGTGGCCTTCCATGGGAGCTCTTAGCCTATCCACCAAAGAGTTTAGAAAAGGTGGCATATGTCGCTTTGCCTCCCAAATTTTTACTCAGGGCCTCTTGAGGCCAGCAGTGAATTACCAGGAGCATCCCCTCCAGTGAGAACAGAACAGCTGGTGTCCATAACTGTTCCCCCGAGGATATCTGCCCTGGTCCCTGTTCTGAGAACTGGCCCATGGCATAAGGGTGGGGCAGCCAGCCTAGGATGGGCACTAAGGAGGGTAAGCCAGAGGCTGTCTTAAGAGAGTAGAACTAGGGAATTAAAATCAGGAAAGGGAACGTCCAAGGTAGCTGTCCTCTGTGTATGGGAGGCAGATCTGAGGAATCTGTGCCAAGTTTCCTGGGGAAGCAGGGAGTGTGTGAGTTCCCTGTTATGTCGGAGTGGGGTCAGACTGCATCACCTCAGGGCCTTGCCTCCCCAGGAATGAAAAGCAGGGCAGGGAGAGTGGCTTGACTTGAGCTAGCATGGCCCAAGGGGAGCGCTGAGGAGAGGTGGGGCCCAGCAGCTCAAAAGGAGAGAGCCTGGGGGGCGTACAGAAAGGGCTTCTGAGCGAGCAGGCCTCCGCTGAATGACTCCGCTACTGTGTAGCTCTCCAGTCTCCTAGTCAAGGTTGACTCTTGGGAGGTTTAAAGGCTGCCCCCAGCTCTCCCCAAGAGGGACCAAGGCCTGTGGTGTCAGTAACAGGGAGACCCCAGGGCCAGGGAGCCAGAGCTGGGGTGAGCGAATGACATGGCATGGGGTTCAGCAAATTCTTCATGGGAGGCCTCTGTAGTCCACCACCCACCTGTCCCCCCGCTTCAGCCCCATCACTGAGACCACCAGTCAGAGGCCCCTGTTGTTTCCTTGGGGGAGGGAGGCCCCAGATTTTTCTTCTCCTAGGCCTTCCATTTTCTGCTAGGCACTGGAACATTGAAGCTGCCAGACATGTCCATGTTCTCAAGGAGCTCACATGCCAGTAGAGAAGACAGTCAAATAACCATAAAATGCACATAGGGTTCCCATCATCTGGGTGCTCAGTAAATATGCTTGTGAATAATAAATAAAGCCAGTGAGATTTGTTTAAGGATTAGATTGGGGGTGATGGTGAGGGAAAAGGAGATGTTAGGGATGATTCTAAACTTTCTAGTTTGTATACCTGTTTGGAGGAGGTGCTGTTAGCTAACCTAAGAAGTGTGGCAAGAGGCCTGGGTTTTCATGAGAGAAGACAATGTGTTGGTTTTGAGGGGCTGACTTTGAGGCGATCAGGTGGCGATGGCACGTAGGTAGCCAGGTTGAAGGGGTTAGGCTGTGTGTGAGCTTTCTGTCACAGGGCAAGGGGTGTGCGGCAGGGATGGCACTGGCCGGGGAGAGGGGAGCACCTCAGGAGAGAAGGCCCTGGCCTGGGCCTTGATGGAGCCATATAATGGGATGGGCCTGGAGCCAAGGAGAAGCAGGAAAGCCAGGAGAGGTTATGAGGGAGACATTAAAGGTAGAGCTGTAAGCAGGAGTTTGGGGTGTGGTTGACTGGTTGCTCTGAGAGTCAGGAGGGATGAGGATAGAAAAGTGTCTTCTGCTCAGCACGCTCGTTCTTCAGGTGGCCTGCATGTGCTGTGGGGCATTTCATTTGGCCCTTTGAGATTCTGGGACAGCTCTGGGACCTCCCCTGTATCTGGGGGCGTGGCAGGCATAGGCCGTCTAGAAAGACTTTGGGGAGCATCAGCCTGCAGGGGAGGCAGAGGGCAGAGTGCATATGTCCTCAGCCCTGGAGGCCTACCGTGGGCTGCCAGGGAGTCACTGGGCTTGGCCAGAAAAGTTGGGGCAAGCCCTTCTTCTTGATGTGGCTTTCCTGTACTGTGGTGTTGGAGGTCGGTGTAGGCCCACCTTCCTTCCCCTCATCCCGAAACTTGGAATGCCGTTTCTCAGCAGCCAAGCAGCTGGATCCACGCCTGGCTTCCGTCATCCCCTCTGGCCCACATGGGCAGGTCAGCCCTCCAGACCTGCCTTCTGCAGAGCGGTCCAAGCTTCCCAAGTACAACTTTCTCTGTGCTCTCAGCTCCACAGACATATCCCTGTTCCACGCCTTTCACGACCTCATAGTTATCTGCTTCCTCATCTGTTTCCTCCACCAGGCAAGGGCTTCTCAAGGGCAGGAACTCAAATGCCTTACTGAACTTCGTTTGTTCAGGACCCCACCCTGATGTTGAGCAGATAGGTGTCTAATTCACGTTTGCTCAGATGATGGAATGAAGGAATAAGTGTTCTCGGCTGCTGCCCGGCTCTCTCCTGGCTCTGGGTTCCCTGGGTGGGGCCTGGGGGTGCTCTGGCCCCTTTGAATGGGCAGGATCAGTCTAGTGTCCTAGGCAAGAGGGCTGCCTGGCCTTTCCACTGCCTGTCAGGGATGGTGGCTGCTGTTGGGCCATGAGCCACCACGTGACCGTGACAAGACCCTCTGGAGCCTCCATTTCCTCGGTACCGTAAAGAGATGCATCTAGAGTCTAGACTAAATGATTCGTGTACTGGTGAGGATCCTTTACAGCTGTGACCTGAAGCAGCACAAAGGGGTGCAGGGTCCCGTGTAGGAGAGTCCCACAGACCTCTCTCCAGCTGTCTGAATGCCCTTTTCCTGTTTATCAAGGTGGCTCCAGATGCTGAGCCAGGCCTAGCTTCCCTTCTTGGTCAGGTGTTTGGGGAGCAGTGACTGACAAAATCCCAGATGGTGAGCACTACCCTCGGTATAACCAGGACTCAGGGTTTGGCTAGATTTCCCTGTGTGTATCCCAGAAGGGGCTCTGGTCCTCTCTCCCCTGCTGGTCTGGTTGGAAGGCAGTTGCTGCACAGGAGCAGGAAGGAGATAAGCCCTAGTCTCACCTTTCGTTTGTTTCAAGACCCTGTGACTGTGGGTCTCCAAGCCTGGATCCTCATCTGTAAAATGGAGGTGGGTGGCTACCTGCTTCTCCACTCTCACCTTCGTCTGTTGGGGCCTGGGAGCTGCAGCTGTTTTGCCTGTTCCTGTTGGAGGGGAAAAGGGGAAAGGCCATAGCCTCAGAGCAGAGAGGGTATTGGATGAGGGGGACGCTGGCTCCTGCCCGAGGCCTTGGGCACTAGGCAGCCAGTGTGGACTGCCGGCCATCCCGCACCCCAGGCTCCTTTCCTGCCTGTGCCCCGGGTCTGTCTCCTCTTCGGCCACCTCCATCCTTTTCTTTCAGAGTGGTAAAGGCTGTCAAAGCTGTGTATGCTCCTGGCTGGTACAGGTACCCTGGTGTGCAGAGTCCCTTCGCCTCTGGCTCCCTGTGAAGGGGGCTCTGGAGTGCAGTGCCTGCTCTACCCTGCGGGAGCAGGGTAGGAACCTGTGGTGGGGGTGGCAGAGGTATGGGAATAGACATCGGCCAGATGACAGTTGCTTCCCCTTTCAGCATCCTTTCTCTGTCTCAGCATACTCCTGTGTTCCCTCAGGCCCTGGATGTGCAGTATCTATGGAGGATGATGAAGAGGGTGGCTGACTTGAGGGGTGGGGGGACTGGGAAAAGGCCATCAGTTGCTGCAGGCTGCATATAGAGAGGGTGATTGATGAGATATCATTTCTGGGAAGATGTGCACACCTCTTCTGACCCCTGGAACCCTGAAGCTCCTGGTGCCCTTGGTTTAGAGCCAAACAGGGTGTGGTGTGCAGGGAGCCCTGCCTCTTCTACTGTTCTGTTTTCCCCAAAGCTCCATTAGTTTCTCATGGTTCTCACTGGCTGCAGGAACCTCCCAGTGTTCGAAGACAGCATTGGCCCCCAGAGGCCACATCCCCCCAACTGTGGCCAGTCCATCTTTTTTCTGTCCTCATAGTCGCTTCACCTACCTGCAAAAGTGCTGCATTTGCAAATTGCATATTTGCATATTTGTGGTTGCTCCTCAGTCATTGTTGACCCACTGCACCACATCTTCCAGGAAGCCATCCCTGGTACCATGTTTGAGCACCTGTGGCCTTTGCTGCCTCTTAGATAATTAGCTGTGGAGTCTAACTCATGTGTTCATTCCTGCTCCTAAGCACTTTAGACATTTGGAGGCCTCCCCAGGGACCTGGTTTGGGGGAATGGAGTGAAGAGTCAGATGTGGTTTTTTTCCTTGGGGAACTCACAGGACACCAGGAAGCATCCAACAAGAATGTGTGTGACGAGAATGGTGGAGCACTGAGAATGCCAGGCCAGTGGAGACTAAGTGAGAAGGTGGGCCTGGCACATGCAGGGGCCCAGGAGGGAACCCACATGGTGCTGGGATCTGTGGGTTGTCTTGATTGGACTTGACCCCATTTGTGCAGGGCTGTCCTTTCCCCACCTTCTTCCAGTACCTGTGTGGGACTGGGCCCACAGGCCTGAGGGGATCTGGGGGTCCACAGCCCACAGGTGGGGGGAGTGAAAACCCCCAGAGGGGAAGAGACCTGCCCAGGTAATAGTCACTTACCGCTTTCAAGTTCTTTAGACTTTATAAAAAGACTTTTTGTATTTTTTCATGTATTGTGACTGCTTTAAGTTGCAGAATGTAGTTACATATGCATTTCTATTTGGATAATTTCTACTGCAGTTCACATCAATTAATTTATGCACTTTGTAAACAGAAATATTTCAGTGAAAGCGTGTTTCATGTGATACATGCCATTTCCTTCTGTTGTGGTGGTGGCGTGTTCTTGGCCATACTGTCATCATTTTGGAGGTTGATTTTCAGTATGTCCTTCTGTCCCTTTCCAGTAAGTCACTTTCATGTCTGTTATCTCACTGACATCTCACCGTAGCCCAGTGAAGGGGGTGCCAAGAGTGGGGATCCCATTTTGCAGATAAGGGAAATGGCCTCAGAGGTGGAGCCTTAGTCGTGCTTGTGCTCAGGGTCCTTCTCCGTATGTCATCCTCACCTGATGGATGGTTAGTGGGCCAGTAGGTTTGGGAGACTGCTATCTGTGCAGGGCTGTTTGGAAAATGATTTTGTCGAAGGCAGAGGATGCTAGGACACAGGTTCCTGACCAAGAAGCTCGGGTCTAATTTAAGTTCTTGGATTTGATGCTTAGCCTCCTTTTGTCCCTCCCAGGACCCACCATGGACTTCACCATCTTCAGGGTGAAGGCACATTCTACTCTCTGGGGCAGGATTGCTGGCTCTCAGGCTGTGCTCAGAAGGAGCCCTGCAGACAGCTTGGTGTCTCGTGCTTACCACTCTGCCTGGTCAACAGGAGTGCTGCCTCGGTGCACGTGTATGCAGTGGGTGTCAGATGCACTGGGCAGGAGGAGGGCTGGTAGAGGACTGTGGCTGGGCCTGATGTCTGGCAGAGGGTGGGAAGCAGGATTCTGAGATGGGAAGCAGCCCTGTTTTCAGAGGAGCCTAGCACAGACAGGTCCTCTGTGATCAGTGTCCTCTATCCCTTCCCGGGCTCCAGACTGGCTGCCTGTCCCATTCGTGGCACCCTCTCCTCTCCCCACCCAGTAGAGTGGGTGCTATCCCAGAGGTGGGGGCTGCTCCCCTGCAGAGGCAAGTTCTAAGTTGGGCCTAGGAGCAGCAAGAGTACCCTTTGTTGCTGTACAGCCTCAAAGTGCCTGTGATCAGATTTGTGGCTCAGATGAGGAAACTGGGGCTCTTAAAAGGAAAGTGACTGCCATTACTGGTGTGTCTAAAAGGCAATTGCTCTCCAGGCCTGCATGACTTTCATCCTCTGCTTTGAGTAACTACTGGTCTGTAGTCTCTGATCTCAGGCAAGGAATCTATCCATAGGCCAAGGGAGAAAAGGGAAGTTTTCCCTTCCAGTCATTCAAGCTTTGGTTTTGCTAATTCAGACTTAACGGAATTGTGCCTCAGTATTTACAGCTGGCCCTGTTGCCAGGCAGGGAGCATGTTTCCTTCTGCATGAAAACCAGTCCAAAGTTGGGGCAGTCAGGGCAGGCCAATACTGACTTTGCATGTGGGTATCTTTGTGTAGCCGTCTGTCTGCATATGAGGGGTTCAGGGCAGGCCTACCCCTACAAAAGCCTTCACTTTTTCTGTGACCTTCCAGAGAGGAAAGCAGACTTGCCTGGAAACTGAGTTTTGTGCTTAGAAACAGGATCTGAATCTTGGTCTTTGTGATTTGGGGCCTGTTTGTCTCCAATTGTGGTGCCCCACCACATACCTCAGACTATTGGTGACTGCAGGTGGGTGCCATGGTTGCAGCCAGCCAGGGGCCGCAGGCTCAGGAAGCATTCTCTGGCCTACAGCACATCTGCACACACTGATCTGAACCCAGGGCCCAGGAGCCCCACTCCTCCCCCCTCCCTGCAAGACTCCTTTCTGATCTGAAGAAAAGCTACTTGGGTTTTTCCCATGTCCCCAGGCAGCCATGGCCCATCTGCACCTCTCTGCAGCCAGGCCCTGGCAGGCAGCTGCTGTTGCTTCTCCTGCTGCTGGCTTATAGGCCCCACGTTGATGCCACCAGGCACACAGGCAGGGAGCAGGCTTCTCAGACTCCACTGGGACCAGTGGTCGCTAAGGTCCTTACTGCAACCCTGTTAGGTAGGAACCCTGGGGGTAGCTGCGTGTGACCTGGCAGCAGGCTTCAGACTGACCCTCCAGCTTCCTGCCTAGTGGTAGCTGCATCGTGGACCACCTCGAGTGGCTGGTGGGTAGCTGCGAGGAGGGGCCTGGGCTGGGGACCATGTAGGCCCTGACTTACGTGCATGTATGTGTGTGAGGTTGTGTGCCTGTACATGTGTGTGGGAGGAGGTGGCAGCAGCTCTGCACCGGAAATGCTCGCTGGTTTCTGTTTCAAAGGGCAGAGTTCGTGGTTATTCTGCAGTTTCTGATCTGGGCAT
This sequence comes from Smutsia gigantea, assembly GCA_032199065.1. Lineage (NCBI taxonomy): Eukaryota > Metazoa > Chordata > Mammalia > Pholidota > Manidae > Smutsia > Smutsia gigantea. Next base: position 23,034 of record JAVSCE010014084.1, on the reverse strand, counting down.
TTCCCCTGTTCAGCTCCTTCTTGCATCCCTGGAAGCTGTCTCTCAGGCTGGGTCTTTGTGACTCAGTTTCCCCCTTCCCTGTTTCTACCTGAGTGTAACTCCTTAATTTTAAAACTCCACCCCCATTTGTGGCCCCTCCCCACCTGCATGCATGCTTTTTCTCATTTGCTCATTTAGTCATTCAGCAAGCACTGGACTGGCCCTGCTTGGCCTGGTGGGAAATGAAGAACATAAACACACATGGTGCCATGAGGGGTCAAGGGTATGATTGTACAGGAGGGTGCTTCCTGGTTGGTTCTTTGGTAGGAGAGGGTGGAGCCCAGGAGGTAGACAGTCCCCAGCTAGGAACCAGGGTGCAGTGGGGGACAGGAAGCACCTGCTATTCTTGACCTCGGTCCAGCTTAGTTTGGATGGAGCAGAGAAGATGGGAGGCGGAAGCTGGGGAGGTGAACCCCTGGGCCCCATCACAAAGGGCTTTGAAGGCCTGAGGAGCTTGCTCTTAGTGAGCAGCTTTGGGAGGAGTCAGGCTGTGGTGGTTTGGGGTTTTTTTTGCTTTAAAAAAATGATACTGTTTTATTACTGCCAGCAGGAGTGCCCTGCAAGGGGTGGCGGGTGTGCTGGGCTTGGGGTACACAGGGTGTGAGGAGTAGGGATGACTGGGAGGCTGGAAGGAAAGGGGTTAATCTGGATGCCAGGCCCAAGGGCTCGCTCCTCAGATTTACTTCTGGAAACGGGCAGACATAATAAAGGAGTCATGGCAAGCTATAGCCATGCCCCCAATAAGATTGAGAAATTCTTGGAAATCTAGCTGCCCGTCACAGTTGAGGTCCAGATTCTTCATCATGCGGTCAAGGACACCAGGGTCCTTCTGGTTCTTTGTGAAGGCCGCCAGTTCTGTATTCATGAAGGTTAGGAACTCGGTTTTGGAGAGTTGGGAGTTGTTACCATCCTTTCCAGCATACTTCTGGAAAACAGCAATCAGAGACTCGATGCACCGCTCAGTCTCTGTAGGGCTGGACATTTTTGCCATGTCGGAGCAGAGCGAGGGGAGTTGGCTGCGACCTGGGAGCGGTGCGGCGAGCCCTGCGTAGGAGGTTCGGGCTCCCGCCTCTGTCAGACTGTGTTTTATAAAAACCCAGAAGACTCAGGAAGGATGGCTGGTGGGTGAGGAGAGCTGGGGGGCAGCATAGCTGGCAGGAAAGCCCAGGTTTTCAGGGGGAAAACCAGCCTAGGCTCCAGTAGACCTAGGAACATTGTGGCGGGAAGCAGACTTGGGCCCAGAAGGGATGTTTGAAGTGGGATAGATAGGGGACAGTTGTGGCAAGAGGGACAGGAAGGGGAGTTTGGGCCCCTTAGGACATCCAACCAGGGTGGTGTACAGTCTGGGCCTAGAGGGAGGATGACTGGGGTGGAGGCTGGCCTGACAGTGTGCTGGCACTGCTCCGGGGTCTGTATCTTCCCAGTGAGAGCATCTGAAGAGATGCTCAGAGTTGTCTCTGATGGCTAAGCCAGCTTCTTCCATTTGATCAGATCCTCCTCAAATCTCTCCTTTCTGGCCTGGCAAGTCTGCCCTCTGTCCAGGGTTCCAGCCAGCACCAGGGCAACGTGCGGGTGTGTGGCCTGGGGCAGCCATTCCCTGTGCTGCCGAGGGCTGGGCCCTCTCCAGGCCTGCAGTCAGAATCTTTGCACCTGGGCAGACCTCAGTGGGGGAGCAGAGGGAGCAAGCCAGCGCTGAGTGAGCCCCCGCCATGTGCCACCTGCAGGGATGGGTATTTTTGGCTTTTATGATTTTGGATCTCACCAACAACCTCATGAAGTGTTGTTTGTCACCTGTGTTCACAGGTGAAGCAGTGGGGTCAGAGCAGTTGTCACTGCTGAGGTCACACAGCTAATGTGAGGGAGAGCTGGGATTCTAGTCTCTTCAGTGTTGCCCCAGAACCTGTGCATGTTTTTTCTACCACCTTGCCTTCTAGAGAAAGTCAAGCCCATTGCTTTATGGAGTGTAAAACCAAGACTGTGGGGTGTTAAATGAGTCACTCAGCATGGTTTCTGAGGCAAGCCTGCCATTCAGACCCGTGTGCTTCCCCGCTCTGTGCTGTGCAAGGGCAGGGGAGCATGCATGGACCCTCTAGTAGCGAAGAGTGGGAAGTGCCCCATTGGATAGCCGTTGCCTCGTGACTACACCTCTTGCTGAGTGTTGCTTGGGGTTGTCTTGTGGAGGCGGGCAGTTTCTGGGATGTACCAGTGCTCTGGGCCTGATCCCTATTTTCCTCCATGGATCCTGAGATCCACTTGGGCCTGCCAAGTCTCATCCCTACCCTTGGGACTTAGGATTTGGTTTGTGTACTTTGTCAAAAAATGGTCCTTACAGAACAGCCTTGGGTCCCATTTCTCTTTCTAATGTCCAGCTTTTTTCCAAGTCATACTAACCTGCCTATATCTCATTGAGGGAAAGTACACAGGACAGAACTCCCTGCTCCCCCAGACAGCTCACTCAGACCTCTTTTTTAGCAGAGGTCTATCCTTAGACTCAGCCCTGCCCCCTTACCATCCAGTGGGGCTGTGCGTGGTCTTGATTCTGCCCCTCTAGGGGAGGTTTCTTGTGGCCCCTCCATGAGGGGGAGTGAGGAAACCAGTCTTCCCTCATTTCAGTGCTGATTCCTGGAGACCCCAGGCTGACCTTGGCCTCTTCCCTACCTTCCTAGTTGACATTCGGGAAATCAAGGAAATCCGCCCAGGGAAGACCTCACGAGATTTTGATCGCTACCAGGAGGACCCTGCTTTCCGACCGGACCAGTCACACTGCTTTGTTATCCTGTATGGAATGGAATTCCGCCTGAAGACCCTGAGCCTGCAAGGTAGGAGGAGTCAAGGGGCTGGAGGAGGTAGAGGAGCTCAGGGGAATGTCCACTGACTCCCAGCTCAGGAGGAGGTGCCTGCAGCTCCACTGTTTACGCTTTGCTCATAGCTACGTCTGAGGATGAAGTGAACATGTGGATCAAGGGCTTAACTTGGCTGATGGAGGATACATTGCAGGCGGCCACACCCCTGCAGATTGAGAGGTAAGATCCACTCCTGATGGGTTATGTTGTAGGCATTAGGTACTAGGGAGCAGGGGCAGGGACCCAGGCCTCTATGCCCAGACACCATCTTTCAATCACCTCCCCAGGCCTGGCCCTGACTGGACAAATGACCCTCACTTCAGGCCTCTCTCCCCCTAGGTGGCTGCGGAAGCAGTTCTACTCAGTGGATCGGAACCGTGAGGATCGGTGGGTGCCGAGCTGTGCTCTGGTCCCATGGGGCGAATTGGGGCAGCCAGAACAGTAGCCATGCTCTGAGCCGCTCCCTGGAGGGCCAGAGGACCCAGGGGACCTGCCTCAAGCAGGGCCACGGGGCAGGGGTTGGGGGTCGGGGGGCAGGGGGTTCTGCCACAAGCAGCTGCCTGCAGAAAGCCCTTTGATGGCCTTGGCACAAGCCATCGAGAGAGGCTGAGTATAAGCTGTGTGCGCAGGAACAGGAAGTGTAGAACTGGGTCAGGGTGGCCTGTAGAGTAGGAGAGGGGGTGCCTTGAGGCTCACGGCTTCTTTGAGGCTGTGGCGTGACAGCCAAGGAAAGATGCGGAACAAAGATCAGGTCACAGTAAGAACCTTTGATTGCTGCTGTGAAAGATGGAAAACCATGGAGGGTTTGAAGAGAGGGTGTTAACGTAGTTACACAGGATCGCTGGCTGCATTGGAGAGTCCAGGGCAGGGCTCAGCTGGAGAGCTCAGTTAGAAAGCGGCCTCAAACTTCAGGGGAAACATGAGAGGGCTTAGGGCAGCAGGGTGGAGGTGGTAGGAAGTGGCCAGAATTGTTTATACTGTATTTTGAAGAAAGAGCCCAAATAGAATTTATTAATAGGTTGATTTGGAGATGTGAGAGAAAGAGAGGAGTTAAGGATGACAGAACCTTTTTTGGTTTGAGCATCTGGAAAAGTGGAGTTGCCATTTAGATGGGGGGGCCATGGGAGGAACACTTCTGGGTGTGTTAAGTTTTATGCCCTTAGATGTTCAGGTGGATGTGCTGAGTAGTGGGCAGGCAGGTAGAAGGGTCCTAGGGGAGCACTTGGGCCTGGAGATGTCACTTGAGGGACATACAGGTGACCCAGAAGGCCATGAGGCTAGGTGGGGTCACCTGGGGGCAAGAGTAGTAAGAAGGGGCAAGAGGGCCAGGGGCAGATTCCAGGCTGCTTGGATATTGGGGCCTGGAGAGGTGAGAAGGAGCAGCTCGTGAAGAGGAAAACCCAGAGGATACAGGAGTTCTGGAAGCCCAGGGAGAAAGAAGTGGTGACAGCACCTGGCCTTGTCACATGCAGACTGTGCGGCACCGTTGGACTTAGCAGCACAGATGTTGCTGGCGCCCTTGACCAGGCAGTGGAGGAGTGGGGAGGGGCTCGGGGGGCGGAAGGGAACATGGAGGCTCCTTCGAGGTGTAGCTATGAAGGGACCGGAGCAGGGGGCAGTAGTTGGTGAGGTAAGCAGGAACAAGACAGATGTTTTTGGTGGGAGAGAGAACAGCCTGCTTGTAATGCTGATGGCAGAGAGTCCACAGAAGAAGCTTGGTGAAGCCGCACGTTCATAGCCTGCAAAGCGAGGACCCTGGCAGCTGCCTCCTGGATGATAGGGCCAAATGAGCCATGCCTATTTAGAGCAGTGCTTGCTGACCACTCAGGACAGAACCGAATCCACTGAGGGAGTTCTCATGCTGTCTGCCAGGCTCTTTCTTGGGCCAGAGGAGGAGGGGTGCCTGCTCTACCCACCCTGACACCACCTTCCAGGAGAAAAAGGCTCCCTTTCTCCCCACCTTTTCTAACTTGTTGCCAGACCCGGTGGTGTCCACTAGCCTCACATCTGGGCGGAGCACCCCCAGGGGGCAGGGATGCGTCCGTCAGACCCCAGGAGAGGCCCAGTCACCAGCTGTGGTATTGGGCTGACAGTGACAGTCCCCCTGTGCCCCTTGCACTGTGGGCCCAGTGCCGAGGCCTGAACTCCCAGCATCCCATGGGGAGTCACTGCTAAGCTGCCTGTCACAGGGAATTTGTGAGCGAGCCCTGCAGGAGCCCGAGGTGCAGCACCAGAGGCTGTCTCCCTCCGTCCGGGGGAGCCAGCTTGCCTAGGAGAGCTGAGGGGCCAGGAGTAAGGGCCGTGCAGTGCTGAGGACGGGAGGCCTGCTGTCAGCTCCCGTCGCCATCCCTGGTCCACTTCGCTGAGCCTGCTCGCTCCTTACCGAATTGGAGGCTTTTCTTAGCTCAGATGAGGAAACAGGCCCAGAGAAAGGAAGAGTCACCTCAGGGGCTCTGATCCAGCTTCACCCTCAGGACTGTAGGTCCCAGAGTAGTGTGGTTTACCTCTCAGGCCCCAGGTGGACTCAGCCCACACACAGGCCAGAGGTCCTGAGAGGTCGGCTGAGGCCACTGGGCATGTTCCTGTTCCCTTAGTATATCAGCCAAGGACCTGAAGAACATGCTGTCCCAGGTCAACTATCGGGTCCCCAACATGCGCTTCCTCCGAGAGCGGCTGACAGTAAGGGCTTTGTGGGTCGTCTCCAGGTGGGGCGGGGGAGGCCGGGAGCCCTGGGCCAGTGGGCCTGACCAGAGGTCCACTCTGGTGCAGGACCTGGAGCAGCGCAGCAGTGACATCACCTATGGGCAGTTTGCTCAGCTGTACCGCAGCCTCATGTACAGCGCCCAGAAGACGGTACATGAGCCATCTGCCCTCCCATGGCCCTGGCCCTTGCCCCTGCTCTCCTGCCCCAGCCCCAGCCCCGGCCCTGCTTGCCCCAGCCCTGCCTCCCTGCTTGGGGCCTTTTGGGTGCCATTTCTCTAGCTCTCCTCTTGAGGCCTCCCCCCATCGGTTGCCCCAGCCTTTCTCCCTGAGAGCCCCTTTCCTGTGTGGCCTCCCAGGCGCTCTCACTCTGACTAGGTTCTGTCTCCTGCAGATGGACCTCCCCTTCTTGGAAGCCAGTGCCCTGAGGTTTGGTTTAAAGTGGGGAGGTGGGGTTCTCCCCGGCCCTCCTCCCTCTCTCCCCTGGGTGATTTCCGATGCATGTGGGAGGAAGTGGATGGGGTGAGCCATGTTGGACTGTTCTAGGCAGCTGTGCTGGCCGAGAGCTGGGCCTGCTTTCCAAGGGGCCCCTCACTGTCTGTGGGCCATGGTAGCCAGCTGGCCACCAAGCACTTCCCTTCTGTCCTGCAGGGCAGGGGAGCGGCCGGAGCTTTGCCGAGTGTCCCTTCCTGAGTTCCAGCAGTTCCTCCTTGAGTACCAGGGGGTATGGCTGGGCTAGGCTGGGGCTGGGCCTGGGCCTGGGCCAGGGTGCCTGGCTGAGGGGGGCTGGGCTTGTCATTGGCTGAAGGCCTCTCACGTGCTTCCACCCTTACCACCCCATCAGGAGCTCTGGGCTGTTGACCGGCTCCAGGTGCAGGAGTTCATGTTCGGCTTCCTCCGGGACCCCTTGCGAGAGATTGAGGAGCCACACTTCTTCCTGGATGAGGTGAGCGCTACCTTGCATTCCTTCTGCCAAAGAGAATGGGTGGGGCTGACCAGAACCCCTTCTGGCTCCCAGCAGCCAGAGTCTCCCTAGAGGTGCTACCTGCTCCTCCCCACTGTCCACCTTGCCCACCCCACTTGAGGCTGAGTGACCTCTCTCCTTCCCACTACTCTTGGACCCGTGGGCTAGTTTCTCTTCCCGTCCACATTTGTTCTGGACAGTTTGTCACCTTCCTGTTCTCCAAAGAGAACAGCGTATGGAACTCACAGCTAGATGCAGTGTGCCCAGATACCATGAACAGCCCTCTCTCCCACTACTGGATCTCCTCCTCGCACAATACGTGAGTGGCTCCCTCAGCCCCACCTAGCCCAGACTGGGGAGGCAGAGGCTTGCCTGACCATCCCTGTTTCTCCTTCCTTGTCCAGGTACCTGACCGGGGACCAGTTCTCCAGCGAGTCCTCCCTGGAAGCCTACGCCCGCTGCCTGCGGATGGGCTGTCGTTGCATTGAGTGTGCGTGGGGGCTGGGCTGGGGGAGGCAGCTGGGAGGCCTTGTCTGACCATGTCATGTTGTTCCCCAGTGGATTGTTGGGATGGCCCCGATGGGATGCCAGTCATTTACCATGGACACACCCTTACCACCAAGATCAAGTTCTCAGACGTCCTGCACACCATCAAGGAGCATGCCTTTGTGGCCTCAGAGTGAGTGGTGGGGTGGGGTCCCAGGGGTCAGCGTGGCTCCAGCTCTCCTGTGAAAGAGGGCAGTAGGTCTCCTCCAATGTCCCTACTCCCCTGCCTTCATCTTTGGCCTTTCTCTTGGCTTCTTGCCTCTCCTGCTGCCTGCCTGACTTGTCACTTCCTGCGTTACTCCCTGTTCCCTGCATCCTCGGCCCATCATTTTCATGGGTCCTTCTCTGTAGCCTGTGGAACACAAACTCTTCCCATCCTCAAAAAATACTTCCTTTACTCTGGCCTTTTTGGTCCATTGTCCTGCCACCTCCTTTCCCTTCGCCGCCCAGAGAACTGTCTGTCCCCTGTCCTGTTCCGCGGTCCTGCTCGCCTCCGACCTGCGCCCGTTCACCAGTCTAGTCTCTCCCACCTCACTGATGGGATCGCCATGGGCCCAGTAGCTAAGTTCGTGGCGTACTCCTCATCTTTCCTGATCTCTCTGATGTAGGGTGTCTCTCTCGTACTTTGGGGGCAGCATCCATAATTGGACCAAATCTGGAGTCTCCCATCTGTAGCTATTACACCCCTTTGTTTCTGCTACGCCCATAGGTGCCCCAGAGGACCCCTTGCCAGTGGCCAGGTCCTGCCTCTGCCTCTTCTCTGGGATAGCGCCCCTATAGACAGTGCCCCCAGGCCCTGGACTCCTAACAGCTCATTCTCTGAGGGGCTCTCTAGACTGAGACTTGACCCTGCAGAAGCACAGGGTCTGTGTCACTGCCCTGGCCCCCTGCCATGCAGGTACCCAGTCATCCTGTCTATCGAGGACCACTGCAGTATCGCCCAGCAGAGGAACATGGCCCAGTACTTCAAGAAGGTGCTCGGGGACACACTGCTCACCAAGCCTGTGGACATCGCTGCCGATGGGCTCCCCTCACCCAACCAGCTCAAGAGAAAGATCCTTATCAAGGTAGGAGATGGGGGCCAGTAGGGGGCCCCACACTTCCCAGCACTTCTCCCAGGCCATCGATCCAGCTCTTAGTAGGCTGGGTGAGTTGGTGGGGCTCGGCTGGGGCCGGCTGTGCATGTCCTGGCCTGACCCCCACAGCACAAGAAGCTGGCTGAGGGCAGTGCCTATGAGGAGGTGCCTGCATCCATGATGTACTCTGAGAACGACATCAGCAACTCCATCAAGAATGGCATCCTCTACCTGGAGGACCCCGTGAACCACGTGAGGGCCAGGCTGGGTGTGGCGGAGGGGGCCAGGCAGTGAGAGGGCTCTGTTCATGAGCCCCCCTTTTGGTCCCTCCCAGGAGTGGTATCCCCACTACTTCGTCCTGACCAGCAGCAAGATCTACTACTCTGAGGAGACCAGCAGTGACCAGGGCAACGAGGATGAAGAGGAGCCCAAGGAGGTGTGGGGCCAGCCCAGGGCTGGGGACTGGGCTGGGGTCAGAGTCACCGAGCATCTTTGTCCTGCCCTCCCCGGCAGGCCAGCGGCAGCGCAGAGTTGCACTCCAATGAGAAGTGGTTCCACGGGAAGCTTGGGGCCGGACGGGATGGGCGCCACATTGCTGAGCGCCTGCTCACTGAGTACTGTGTTGAGACTGGGGCCCCCGATGGCTCCTTCCTGGTGCGCGAGAGCGAGACCTTCGTGGGCGACTACACCCTCTCTTTCTGGTAACCCCTCCTCTGGTGCATGTGCCTATGGACACAGCCCCCCCAGAGAGAGCCACCATCCATGGCTTGTCTTGTGTTCCAGGCTTTCATGTGAAGTATGATTTCATCGCCTGTACATGCACACATGCACGCACGTGCTTTCCTGTCAGTGGGAAGGTCCTCCTGCAGGGCTGCCCTGCACCTGAGCTCCCTAGGAGGTCCATCTCCCGCTTTGAGACGGGGTGCCTCACCTGGGTGGAGTGTGGTGTTCGGGGCTGAGCCTGTGTTTCACTGCCTCCCTGTCTTCCCTCAGGCGGAATGGCAAAGTCCAGCACTGCCGCATCCACTCCCGGCAAGATGCCGGGACCCCCAAGTTCTTCCTAACAGACAACCTGGTCTTCGACTCACTCTATGATCTTATCACACACTACCAGCAAGTGCCCCTGCGCTGCAACGAATTTGAGATGCGCCTCTCGGAGCCTGTCCCACAGACCAATGCCCACGAGAGCAAAGAGTGAGGGAGGGGCTTGGGATGGGGCAGGGACCTGGGGACTGAGGCCCAGGGCCTGACTCGGGTTTGTCTGCAGGTGGTACCACGCCAGCCTAACCCGAGCGCAAGCCGAGCACATGCTGATGCGTGTTCCCCGGGATGGGGCCTTCTTGGTGCGAAAACGCAACGAGCCTAACTCCTACGCCATCTCTTTCCGGTGAGGGATGTGGCCCTGGGCTGCTTGGTGGTGGTGTGGGCTTACACCTGAGTCCGGGCTGCCCTGACCCTTTTTGACTTTTCTGTCAAGGGCTGAGGGCAAGATCAAGCATTGCCGCGTCCAGCAGGAGGGCCAGACAGTGATGCTGGGCAACTCGGAGTTTGACAGCCTGGTTGACCTCATCAGCTATTACGAGAAGCATCCGCTGTACCGTAAAATGAAGCTGCGCTATCCCATCAACGAGGAGGCGCTAGAGAAGATCGGCACTGCTGTGAGGGCCTGGTGTTCGAGAGGGCATGGCACATGGGGCAGAGACCAGTGTGGCCCTACAGAAACCCCCAGGCTAGCACCAAGCAGGCCGAGTCTAACAGTCATGGGATGGTCTGGAGCGTGGATAGGCAGCCTGGGGTGTGGTAGGGAGCTGTAGGAGGGCTGCTTAGCCCAGCTGGGGGCCATGGTGCGGGTGCCAGGGAGTGTCATCTGAGTTGTGTCTGCAAGGATGGGCCCAAGTCAGGTGGAGAGGTGGGGTCTGAGCAGTCAAGCCGAGAGATCCCTGTGTGCTGCTCTGGGGTGAGGAGGTTCTGGAGTTCTCACAGGAAGAGAGAAGGCCCAAGGCTGAAGGCTGGTCTTGTGGCGCATGCACTAGACTTGTCCCCAGGGCAGGGGAGGGTGGAAGTGTGGCTGTAGGGGCAGCACCACAGGTGAGATTAGTGAGGGAGGAGGGCGGGACGCAGGCACCCTCGGTCACGGCCTGGGTAGAAGGCTGGGAGATTCACTTGAGACTCATCAGTAGACGCAGGTAGCCAGCGAGAGGACTGCCATGCCCTGAGACTGGGGGTTGGGGGAGAGGGGTGTGCCCCGTGAGTGAGCCACTGAACTGGAGCACGGAGCATGTGCGTGAGGTCCCCGCTGCAGCTGTCTTGGGGACAGCCTGGCCTTCAGGTGCTGCGAAGTTTTAGAATCGTGAGATGGGGCTCCAGGGTGGGAACATGGAGAGAGGGGGGATGAGGCCCCTGGTGGACCAGATGCCAGTCAAGGGGCACATGGAAGCCAGCAGCTGCTTCTATCTCTGGGCATTAGCATATCCCATTCCTTCCTGTTTCAGGAACCTGACTACGGGGCCCTATATGAGGGACGCAACCCTGGCTTCTACGTGGAGGCAAACCCTATGCCAACTTTCAAGGTACACAGCCTTGGGCCTCCGAACACAGGAAGCTGGGGAGGGTCCCCAGCTGCTTGGGGCTTGCATCTCTCTGCTCAGACCCATCTGTGGTCTTTGTGGAGAAGTGGTGCTTGTGGTTTTCCGAGGCCTGAGAGGTGGTGAGAGATGTGTGGTTGGTGTATGACCACAGCTCTCCCGGGGCCAACCCCCTCCCCAGCCTGTCCCTGGGGGTCGACACTGACCTTGCCAGACTGCTCCTCAGAGTGACCCCGTTTCCTCCCTGAACAGCAGGGCAGAGGCAGGGCACATGGCCAGTAAGCCTGGTTCTCTGCCATTGTCCCCTCACTTTGTGGAGACTGTCAGACTGGATCTTCCTCTCTTCGCCTTTTTCTCTAAGGGCTAAGGATGTGTGCCCTATTCCTCCCCCCTTTGCCGCAGCAGCCAGGGAGCCTGGGAACAGGAGGAATGACGGGGTCCCAGCCACACGCACAGGCCTCCAGGCCCCAGGAGAGGTGCTCAAGGCACCCTACACACTCCTTTCCTAGGCAGCTAGCCCTGACTCTTGGAGGCAGGTTCTCCCTGTGGCCCAGGGCAGGGGCCTGCGAGGTTCTATCTGGGCCCTGAGGAACTTCCGTGGGAGAAGCCCTGGCTCTATCCCCAGTCACAGCTGTCCTGGAGCCTCTGTGGGGCCAGTGGGGAGGATGTGACCTGGGTGGGTGGCTGGCAGTGGCACCTCCTGCTGTCTTGCCCCCACTGGGAAGCCTGTGCTCACATGAGCCCCATGTCAGGAGAGTGGCAGGGAGGGACTGTCTGCCCCAAGTGGTCCCTCTCCTCTGCAGTGTGCGGTCAAAGCCCTCTTTGACTACAAGGCCCAGAGAGAGGATGAGCTGACTTTCACCAAGAGTGCCATTATCCAGAATGTGGAGAAGCAAGAGGGAGGCTGGTGAGCTTGGTCCCTGGGGCTGGAGAGCCCATGGTACTGTGGGCCAGGAATCAGGGGCCTCCTGGGTGCTGACTGAGGGCTCCGGGAGGCACAGGCTCATCCATCTGTGGAGAGTCTGCCCCTCTCACGCACAAGTGGTGCCTGCCTGGTGTGGGGTACCCTGACAAAGGATGCTCTTCTCATGGGAGTTTGGGGTGGTTGTCGGGGTTAGCAGCCTATGGCTTCCACAGGTGGCGGGGGGACTATGGCGGGAAGAAACAGCTATGGTTCCCATCCAACTACGTGGAAGAGATGGTCAGCCCTGCAGCCCTGGAGCCTGAGAGGGAGGTGAGACCTGAGCCCTGGGGGAGGGACCCGGGTCCCATCCCGACTCTTTCCTTGTGCACTGTCACACCCCCGTGGCCTCCATGGTGTGAAGCACATGCCATGTTCATGTAGCTGTGTGTTTGTAAGATGCGTGTCACGGGCACATAGGCATGCCATCACATGCATGTGTATCACAGACGTGCTGATGGTCCCATGGGCTTTGCTTCCCACAGCACTTGGACGAGAACAGCCCCCTAGGGGACTTGCTGCGGGGGGTCTTGGATGTGCCAGCTTGTCAGATTGGTGAGCTCCTGTCCCCTACTCCCGCCCACTGCTCCTTAGGGTCAGACCCTCCCCTGTGGCTCTCTCCATGCTCTGAGGAGGCAGCCAAGGGCTGGACCCCTAGAGGCTGCCAGTACTCTGAGCTCCCCCCTATTGGACCCCCGGGCTCCCTCCCTTCCTCACCCCGTTTTGGCTCCTTCATGCTCACCCCGTCTGCCAGGCCTGTGGGTGATGCTGATGGCCAGGTGATCTTTTTGGTCCTAGTGGGCCAGAGTGTGACATAAGCGCACGGGGCCCAGGCCAGAGGCCCGCCAGTTATGGCAGGGACTTGTCTCTGAGCTGCAGCACCCTCGGCTGTAAAATGGGCCTGGAGGCAGTGCCACCTCCCTCGCGGGCACAGGAAGGAAGACAGGCTGTGAGGGGACTCCAAGCCAGTGCCTGGGGTGTGGCGCGGGGGACAGAGAAATGCCTGACCCTCGCTTGTCTCCTCTCGCTCCCCCAGCCATCCGCCCTGAGGGCAAGAACAGCCGGCTCTTCGTCTTCTCCATCAGCATGGCGTCCGTGGCGCACTGGTCCCTGGACGTTGCTGCTGACTCGCAGGAGGAGCTGCAGGACTGGGTGAAGAAGATCCGTGAAGTGGCACAGACCGCAGATGCCAGGGTGAGACACTGCTAGAGCCCTGGGGGCCAGTGGACCTGGGGCGAGCAGGCAGACGGCAATGTAGCATGTTCAGGGGGCGCTGAGTTTGGGACACCTGAGGGACCTCCAAGTGCATCTGCTGAGTGGGCAGCTGGATACACAGGGGTGGAAAGGAGAAGTCCTGGGCTTGAAGCAGGAGCATGGGAGGCATGAGGTGGCATAGAGAAGGAGAGGAGCCCAGGAAGGGCAGGCCAGAGTGGCCAGAGGCAGTTGGAAGACTGGAGGTAGAGGCACTGCGATAAGGCCCTGGAGGTGCCCACTGTGTTTGGCAGCAGCGGGTATCCCAAGAGCCATGTCAGCCCCATGTCAGGGTCAGGTGGCAGTGGGCATTAGCAGTGTGGGGTGGCAAGGGCCCACCTCCGCACAGGAGCACACGGGGCTAGGGCCCAGGCCCAAGCTTGGCCAGGAGGACCAGTCTCCTGAGGGAGGCAGGCCTCTCCTACTGAGCCCAGGGAACAGAGAGAAGTATTTGCAAGGGTCAGAATCCCTCCTAGGTAGCCGTCCCCCTGGTCATTTGGTGCAGGATGGAGGGCTGCAGAACTGGTCTGTGGCTGCTTTGCAAGCAACACAGAGAAGGGGTGGTGCCGAGGATTTTGTCAGACGTGACCTGGAAGGACGAAGTACTGGCAGATCAGGTGGCTGAAGGGCTGGTCCCTGGGGTCTAGGCTGGAGGGAAGGAAGTCTGGGTACAGAAGCCCCGATGGAAGCCAGTGGGCCTCCAGGGGTAAGGGGACAGCCTGGGGGGTACTTGTGAGTAGGGGTCTGCAGCTCAGGTCTGGCTGTGGTAAGTAGGTGGTGGAATTGGCATAGGGAGACTGAGGCAGTGAGGCTTTTAGGCCAGGGTGGTGGAAGGATCATCTTTCGGGCACAGAAGACGGAGGCAGAGGCCTAGACAGGCCCAGTGACGCCACAGGGTAACCAGGAAGCAGCCTTTCTGTCTAAGGGAGGCTGGCTGCAGCCAGCGCCGGTACCCTGAGGTGTCACTGGGGCATGAGTGATGGTGAGGATCCTGCCCTCTGGGTCTTGATTCTGGGGTGAGGCTGAGGACAGAGGCCCTTGTTTACATTCCAGTGGGGTCTGGGCAGTGCAGGCAGGCAGGAGGGGCACAGAGCACCACAGTGGATGTGCCTAAGGCAGTGGGGGCTTCCTCCTTCTGGGCGGCGCTCCAGCGTCTTGTGTGTGTCCCAGCTCACCGAGGGGAAGATGATGGAACGGAGGAAGAAGATCGCCCTGGAGCTCTCAGAGCTTGTTGTCTACTGCCGGCCTGTGCCCTTCGACGAAGAGAGTAAGGGGCGAGGCCCAGGCAGGGCGCACATGTGTTGGGTGCCCTTTATATGGGGGTGGGGAGCTGGCCCCCAGCATTGGCTGGTTGACTGGGCTCTGTAAGTGTTCCTGTTTGATCCAGAGATTGGCACAGAGCGTGCCTGCTACCGGGACATGTCATCGTTCCCGGAAACCAAAGCTGAAAAATACGTGAACAAGGCCAAAGGCAAGAAATTCCTCCAGTACAACCGGCTGCAGCTGTCCCGCATCTACCCCAAGGGCCAGCGTCTGGACTCCTCCAATTATGACCCCTTGCCCATGTGGATCTGCGGCAGTCAGCTGGTGGCCCTCAACTTCCAGACTCCAGGTGAGGAGTTGCCCTGGGGGCAGTAGGGGCCCCGCCAAGCAGTTGGGCTGGAGTCCACTTACTCCGGCTTTTCCAGATAAGCCCATGCAGATGAACCAGGCCCTCTTCATGGCTGGCGGGCACTGTGGCTACGTGTTGCAGCCAAGCACCATGCGGGACGAGGCCTTTGACCCATTTGACAAGAGCAGCCTCCGTGGGCTGGAGCCATGTGCTATCTGCGTTGAGGTGAGTGACCTCATCTCAGGAGTCAAGGCTGGGGTGCTGGGGTGTGTGAGTGGGGGAGGAACACCAGGCTGTCATCGAACTTGAGGAAGACCTGACCATCCTCTTGAGCTGGAGAGGCCGCTGTGTGGAGCACCGGGTGGAGCAGCTGGGCCAAGCATGGCCAGTTCTGAGCACTTAAAAAGTCAGGCTATCCAGTGAGGCCAAGCTGTGGGAAGCCACTGCCTAGCAGCAGTAGGCAGAGGACAGGCAGGAAGCCAGGGCCTCTGGTGAGCTAGGGCTTGCGCACAGGAACAAACCCATGGCACTGACTAGGATGAACCTTTATCAAGAGGAACCTCAAGCCCCCAAGGTCCGGAGCTGTCAATCCTGTGCAGAAGTCCTCGAGCGCCTCTGAGGCCCCTGCTGAGAAGCTGGGACGTGGGCAGGACATGTGCAGCCTGGTGCAGTGGCATTCAGGGTGGGTGGGGCTGAGCAGAACCTGGCAGGAGCAAGGACAGTGTGGTGAGCCGTGGGGTGAGCAGGTGCTTCTTCCCAGGGAAGAGATTTTTTTTTTCCCCTAGGGGGGAAATCATTTAAAAGGCTTGGGTTGAAGGCGAAGTGGATTGTAGAAAACTCTCATGGAAGTTGAGGCTAAAGCTTTCTTCAAATGAATTTTGGCAGCCCCTGCCTTTAGGGCCCTGATGCCATGAGGGACTTGGTGGTCCATGTCCTCAGGGCCCAGCAGAGGGCGCACTGCCTCTACTGCAGAGTGGGCACTTGGCAGGGGTGCAGGAAGGACAATCTCCGGCTCATCTTTGCCTGCCTTCAGGTGCTGGGGGCCCGGCATCTGCCAAAGAATGGCCGGGGCATTGTGTGTCCTTTCGTGGAGCTTGAGGTGGCTGGAGCAGAGTATGACAGCACCAAGCAGAAGACAGAGTTTGTGGGTGAGTCTCCCTTCCTACTCCATCCTTGCCCTTCCGGGGGCACTAAAGGCCTATCCACTCTGTCACCCTGATCCCTCCTGGCGGTGGCCTGAGGCCTTTTGCCATGGCTTTCACAGTGGACAATGGACTGAACCCCGTGTGGCCGGCCAAGTCCTTCCACTTCCAGATAAGTAACCCGGAATTCGCCTTCCTGCGCTTTGTGGTATATGAGGAAGACATGTTTAGTGACCAGAACTTCCTGGCTCAGGCTACTTTCCCGGTGAAAGGCCTGAAGACAGGTGAGGACCCTTCCTGGAGACAGTGCCCTGTGATCTGGCGTTGGGTGGCACGGAGGGCCTTGGCCGGCTGCCTCCTGGGCTGAGGGCCAGGCTATCCCCTCCTAGGATACAGAGCTGTGCCTTTGAAGAACAACTACAGTGAGGATCTGGAGCTGGCCTCCCTGCTCATCAAAATAGACATTTTCCCTGCCAAGGTAACTGCAGCAGGGTGGGAAGAGCGCCAGGGCCAGCTCACGAGGCATAGGGGAGGTACCGACCTCTGTGCACTTGCCCTTGTGGAAGCAGGAGAACGGCGACCTCAGCCCCTTCAGTGGTGCGTCCCTGCGGGAGCGGGGCCTAGATGCCTCGGGCCAGCTGCTTCACGGCCGGGCCAGGGAAGGCTCCTTTGAAGCTCGCTACCAGCAGCCATTTGAGGACTTCCGCATCTCCCAGGAGCATCTGGCAGACCATTTTGATAGTCGGGAACGAAGGTGAGGGGGATGGAAGGTAGGTGGCCAGTGTGCAGCCTTGGAAGAGGGGATGTGGAGAGCTGGGAAGGAATGGCTCGTCCATCTTTGGGCCCTCTCTTTCTAGTCATGTTTCTGGCTTTGGGCTGCAGGGCCCCACTGCCTGTAGGACACTCCTTCCTTCTGTCCAGGGCCCCAAGGAGGACTCGGGTCAATGGAGACAACCGCCCTTAGCTGTGCCCCAGCCTCGGGTCTCATGGAGCGCTGTGAGCTGGGCTCTTTGGAAGCGGCCTGCCAGCAGCCTTCCTGGCCTAACAGCCTGGAGCCTGGATTCCAGCAGTGGATGCTAGACCCAAACCAAGCCATTAATGAGACGTCTTACTGTTCTAAGCCTCCACACTCCAACTCTGGGTGGAGGCAAAACTGTACTATGTCTCGAGTTAAGCACACACATCTGGCCCTGACTTCTGGAGGTGGATCCTTCCATCTTGTGGGGCCAGGACCATGGCTACAGCCCCTTGGAGAGAGGCTGCCTCAGCCGGCCAGCACAGGAGGCTCTGAAGAGCCGCTGACATTGCTGAGAGTGGAGGAGCCGCAACCTGGCCAGGTTAGGGAACAAACCAAGTTTACATTGTCCTGTAGCTTTAGAACTGCAGTTGGGCAGGGTAGGAGGGTAAATGTCCCTGCAACCTGGGTGGAAGAGCACGGGGCCTGCCTGGAGAGGGGCTCTGCCTGCTCAAGGAAGTCGACACAGCACAAGGGCACGTTGCCCACAACTGGGAGTGCAGCCCAGCCTGAAAGATACAGGGGACCACATTACAAACAGCACTATTGTGCAGCCTGCACTGTTGCGGGCCATGTAGGGGTGCCTTGCAGGGTACCATCTGGAGCAGGGACAGTGGCACTGTATTCCAGAATCACAGCAGCGTGGGCAGTGGGCCCAGAGTTGGATATGCCAGCCGTCACGGGCTGTGCCCCCCACCTGCTTCCCGGAGCCGACTGGAGGACCTGTTCCCTGGAGTGGGTAGGTGGGGGGTGAGTTTGTGAGCACATGGGACATGGTGTATGGCAGTTCCTCTTACACTGTCAGTGAGGATGTGCCTCACGTTTATGTAGAAACCACTAAGATGTGGCAGGTCTACAGCAAAATTAAACCCAAGGCCTTTGTCAGATGACCGTGATTGGCACCAGTGTGGCCAGAATGGAGGAGTAAGGCTGAGCTGGGCCTCAGCACATTCGGGAGCCTCCTTCCAACAAGGTGCCCTCCAGCAGGCCAGCCGTGAGCCCCTGCCCCCGCCGCTCCGTCCTGTTTCCGACTGAAGACCACTTTCCCTTCTGCAGCAAAAGCCCTGGGATCTGAGTTTGCCAGACAACACTGCAAGAGGGCGCTCTCTGAGATGATCTTAAGTATTAATTAAATCAGTTGAAAATCCTAATAGACATACATGATGTTGAGTATGGAATTTTAAAGTTTATTTTTTGCACAATATTTCTCACTATCTTCATTATTTTGTGTAGGATGTATGATTTTTCTGTTGTCTTCCACTTCTAACCTGAAAGCTGCTTGGTGGGCTGGGGAAGCAAAATGAACCAACTTATCTGTGCACTGTGGCAGAACTGTTATTTTTATGGATTTTACAGCTCAACTAACAGTGTTACCTTTTCAAGATTTTTATATTTATATACCCTTAAAACCACTGAGCCGTTAAAGCCTTGTTACTATTCTCTAATAGTGATTGTTTTCTATAGCTTACTTTTAGAGTAGATGTTAAGTTATTTAACATTATATGAAACTTGCCCTATCATGGATTGTAAACTGAAGGAAATTATATAATTTGAGAAAATGTATTGATTTAAACTAATTCTGAAATTGTATTTGAAAGTATGACCTCTCAATCTTAACTTGTCCATAGCAAACATGTCTATATATTGTTTCCAACATTTGGTTTACAATTTAAATACTAACAAAAATTTTAAATTTTACTGGAAAAGCTTTCCTTCTGAAAGGGACTTAAAAAAATAGTATTTTTTTGTTCTCAGTGGTATCGTAACTAAGACATTGGCTCCTCGCTCTTGGAGGGACACCTCAGCACAGAGCCTCGGATGGGGAGCAGCAGGCGCCATCGGCCACCTGTCGGGAACAGGGTGCGGGTGGGAAGAGAAGCAAGGCCTGTTCTAGTGAGGTGGGTTTCCGTGGGGCTGGGTTTTTGTTTTCTTTTTTTAAAGGCAAAAATCTCATTACTCTGTCCCTTAGGAACAAAAGCTGGATTAAGGCATTGCCTGGCTTGTGGGTAGGTGGAGGGACAGGCGAGCAGTGAAGCTGCTGCATGTATGGCTGTGTCTAGCTGATAGAAAGATCCAAGAAAGGAGATGGAAAGGTTGGGCAGGCAGCCCCACCTCTGGCCAGGGGCTGGGACCAGGCCTAGTAGCACACACAAGCCCACTGCCCACATCTGGGCTCAGGGTTGGCCATTTGCTAGTTCTGCTGCCCACTTAAGATCTGACTGCCAAATAAATCATCTTCATGTCCTTTTTCCTTTAACTTGTGTATTCTTTTGGGGGCTCGGGAAAGCCGGTTGTCCGAGGACTTGTTAACCAGGGACAACTGCCTGGTGGTTATTCAGCAATAGAAGCAGGCAGGAAGTTTCTGTTAACTCCCCAGTTAAGCAGATCTCTTCTGCAGCCCATCTGCCAAGGGCCCTGCTTTGTAGAGTAGCCTGCCTGGGACCAAGCCCAGGTCACCATGGCCAGACAGCTTTGGCGGTAAGCAGGAAGCAACCAGTGTCAGTTCCAAAGAAACGTTTTTAAAAAACGGAGCATTCAGATGGAGGCTGCTGGGTACCTCTGGTCATCTCTGAAGCTTGTACCCAAAATCTCTTCCCAGGACATGGTTGAAAAGTCCCTGCCCTTGCCTTCCTGAGGCTCTGTTTCCATAGCGGTTCTTGCTAATGTGGATCAAAACTGATGTGATACGGTGGGTAGGGACAGGCATAAAAAGGTAGCGAGCCTGAGAAGATTTGTTACTGAAGAGACACAGGTAAGTGTAACCACTTGGTTCTTAAAAGTCAGTTTGCCCCTGGGGTGTGATGGTGCACACATCAGAACAGGGTGGCTTAAAGAAGACTTTTTTTTAAAGACAAGCCCAAGGCAGATTTAAAGTTCTAAGTTCAGACAACCCTTTACTGTATGACAGGTCAGATCAAAGTCATACATTTCCCAGGTTCACAGCTTTGGAGCCATTCCTTGTTCAGTTAAGATTCCTCTGAGCATGGCCCATCTGGAGAACTGGGATCACGGTTTGAAGTATCTCCTGTCGTCCACTGAACTAGGTGAAACAGCCAGTCAGTGCGCCACTGCTCAGGTTCCTGCTGGCACCTTGGTTTTCTTCCTGGAGGGTCATGGTCCTACTCAGAGCAGAATGGTCCTTCCTCTCAGACGCAAGTGGGAATTGAGGCTTTTTTGACCCATGTTTTATCCTCTGAACCTGGGGCCAGGAGAGAGCACTTTTCTAACACAGAAGACATTCTGTGTTAGCCATTTGGTTAGGGACCATCTGTGTCCTATGATATCCTTGGCTAGTTGGTAATCAAGACATACCTCCATTTACTGTACCAAGTGTCTTTCTGGAGCCTGATGGGAGGACCCGCCCTGCGGTCCTAAGGTTCAAAGACCCCCCAGCACACCTACCCCCGGGGCTCTCCTGCCACACAGCCTGTGCCTTTTACTGCAAACTTCTTGATCCTTTTTCCTAGTAGAAAATGTGACAACCCTCAGTTAAGCAAATTCACAGAACAGTTTCACCTCAAAATTCCTCCAGAAGCCTGTTGGACCCAGGAGGCCCCGTGGGGGGACAAGGGAGACCCTCACTTGGGACTGAATGTCTTGGCCTACAGTGGGTAGCTGCTTGCCTCTTACTATGCATGCAGGCCATGTCCCTGCAGTGTGATACCTTGGGCTGGCACCACCATCTGTGCCCCTGGGTTATGCATCACCTGGGAAGCTTCTGAAAAATATCAGTGCTTGAGGTCCTAGGTGTAGCTCAGAAGTTCCCCAGGTGATCTGAATGAGTGGCCAAGATTGAGAACCACTGGGTTTGGGAGAGGAAAACACAGGCCAGGAAGAGGAAGTCTGGCACCAGGGCAAAGGCAGGGAGAGGTGCACTGTCTCCTTTGCATGGCCATCCTGTCAGGAACTGCTGCCGGCTGGCTGGCAGAGAAGTGGCAAGTAGACTGGGCTCAAAGTTGCAGGTGTTCACTTTCACCTGGTGGACACGTGCACAGCGCTGCCTACAAGGTTGCAGGCTTTCTGAAGCCCCATCACAGGACTCGGGTCAGGAACCCCTTGCTCTGAAGGCTGCCCTGTCGGGGAGAAAGCATGAGCAGTTTCTGATCTCACCTGAGATCACAGGATTTGTGGCCAACTGTGGTCTGCAGGGCCTCCCTCCCGATCTGGTACCTCCTGAATCACTTGAAGGCTGGGCCTGGGGCTAGAAACTCACTTCTGTTTCAATTGGAGCTCATCATCTCATCATTTCAGTTCTGTCGAGGGAAGAAAACTATAGTATTAGGTTATCCTACCAAACTAACTCAGAACAAAATAGGGTCATGCCTCCACATTTCAGTCAAACAGATCAAGTCCTGTCTTTGCCTGAGAATTCTCATTGGGTCTTCCCCTGATAATCCTCAGGGGACTCATGCCCAGGAGTCTGGGTTTCTGTTCTGTGCCTGGAGGTCACTGCAGCTGCCCCAAAGAAGTCCACAGCAACCCCTTGCCACTACAGCCAACTCCATCCAGTCGTGTCCCAACCTCTGCCCGCACCCACACCCACCATGGAGGTCATCTGATGGGCTTTGGGGACCCATGCCAGGTTGTTCTAGATCCCAAAGACTTGCTTTTCAGATTCAACACAAAGCTGCTTCCCTAAGACTTACGTTGGTCTCCAGAAGGGCCAAGACAGGACTAGGCCCTGGTGTCCACCTGCGACTAGAATCCTTGACCTGCCTTGGTATGTCTCTGCCCAAAGGGTTTTATCCCAAGGGTCCCTTTTTCCTTCTGCCACAGGCCCTCCAGTCACCCCAACAAGATTAAACCTCTTTGACTTTAGAAGTTGGGCTTTTAATCCTATTCCTTCAAGGCCCCCTGGTCCTCATGCACTTCCACCAGCCCCTCCTTCTTAGCAAATGACAAGCCCTGCTTAGCAGCAGTCTTCTCACAGGAAGCAAGTTAACACTCTATAGCAGGGCACCCATGACATAGCTGATGACTCCAAGTTCCACTTGGTTTGCCTTCGTTTATTCATCCATGTCAGAAACATCACAGTTCTTTCGAGTAGGAGCCATTCCAGGGGCCCAGCAGTGCGGGGGCAGGTGAGGCGGAGCTTCCCTGAAGTGGGCCACGGGGCCTGCTCTGCCCAACCAGCCATGAGTAAGGTAGGTCTTGTCCACAGGATACATCAGGTGTGAAGTTTTTCTAGCTTTTTTTTGACCTCCCACAACACACAATCAGCAGAGGTGATATGATACGTATTTACGCTTTTATTTAGGAACAAGCAAAACAATGTGGAGTACCATTTCGGCCCATTTCAAATTGTATAAGCAGTTTGTCATCGTTCCCCTCCCTTACCCAAATCCACAGATACAAAATCTAGGAAATGTGCAATTTGCATCTTAGAAATAGCAGCATCCCCACAGGGGACCTTGTGAGGCCTGGAGACTCAGCCCACCGAGGGCAGCCCGCTCCTTCCACTGGCAGAGCCACAGCCCAAAGGCAAGTTCCGTCTTTCTGTCAAAACCACTACCTGGGTTACCCCCTTTACCTGAGGTAAAGAACTCCCGTTCCACCCAGGCCTACCTGAAGAGAATGCCTCCCTCCCCGCTTGGTCTCTCACACTTGGCCACCATAACAGAGGGGGACGCTCTCACAATTTTGTAAAGTTACAATTTGCCTCTGGACAGATGAACAGGGCAGCTACCTTAGCACCAAGATGATCACTTCTTCAGCCACGAGAGAGGGGAAAAGCACCAAAAGCACACTGCTGAACTGCCGCCGGGGAACAAAGGGCTTGGGCTGCAGACCAGAACGGAGCGGCGGTAGGAAACCAGGAATCAGGACCGGCAGGAAGGAACCTGACAGCCTTTGGCGACCTTCCTGACCCCCACAAAGACTCTGCTCAGAAACCTTAGAGCGAACAGTGGCCGGCAGGGGAGTGGGGAAGGTTGGCATGTTCTCTCCGTGTAATGATCATGGCACAGTCTGGCCCGCTGAGCAAAGCGGCTGCTGAGAGTCAGCAGGAGGCCTGCTGCACGGGCCGGGCACCCCCCACCCCCGGTGCTCCCCTGGTCTCATGGAGCGGCCCCCAGTTCCCATGCTGGATCCCTGCCGAGGGGCAGGCGCTGGCTGTCCCACTCCTGTCACCCTGGGGCTCTCCCCTGTTTCAAGCAAAGTGCAAGAAGGAGACAGCTGTATGTATGGTCAGGAACCAGGGGTGAGTGACAGTCTTGCTCTCTGCACACAAATCACAGACCACCAGGTGCCGCGAGGGGATTCTCAGCCTCTCACAGTGTGTTTGCTCTGGGTCTGACTCTT
>JAVSCE010014083.1:0-17495 GCA_032199065.1 Smutsia gigantea | reverse complement strand
CTCGTCCACACTCCCTCTGGAAGCTGTGCGGGAGGATCCTACCTTGTTCTTCTAGCTCCGGGTGCTCGCTGGGAGTGCTCGGTGCTCCTTGGATTAGGCACAACGCCCCAACCTCTGTGCCCATCGCCACATGGCTGTCTTCCCCGTGTGTCTCTGTGACTTCACATGACGCCCGCTTATAAGGACACCAGCCATCCTGTTTTAAGGGGCTCCCTACTCCAGTATGATCACACCTGCAATGACCCCATTTCCAAAAAACATTGTCTTCTCAGGCCCTGGGTGTTGGGACATCAACATTTCTTTTGGGAGACATAATTCAATGTGTAACACCAAGGTTTAAAAGGATGAAATTAAAATGTATATGGTATATTTTAATACTATTTTATTTAGCTTCCTAGAAGTTTAATGTTTTTTTTACTTTCATCAGATGCAAAATCTATCGACCCCATATTCCTTCTTCCCTCAGTCTTTCAAACTCTGAAAAGTCAGTCCCACTGTTAATGGCATGTGGAAATGAGGGCTTCATTAATAAACTGTGGCTTGCTTCACTGCCCACTGAGCGCCCCGCACCTTCTTGTACACCTATCCGTTTCACCTTTCAAATCAGTGTCTACTATTTTGAATAGATTCTAGACACTGACACAGCATAAATTTTAGGCTTTGGAAAAAGACACAAAAAAGCCAGGGGTTCGTTTTGGGATAAAGGGAAAATGAGAAGATGTATATAGGAGGAATTGTTTGTGATGCTTTTCATTTGTAACATTAGATGACTAGCTTGTTTGAATTTTTTCTCATATATTCACTGGTCATGTGACTTCTTTTTCAAGGTGTCTTAATATTTTTACCTATTTTCTAATGAAGTGTTGGTGATTTTCTTATTAACTCATAATAACTTTTTATGCATAAGATTGCCTCACATTTGTTCAATCTGCTTGATTTTTTAATATTATTTATGATGCCATTTGATGCACAAAATTCTACATTCTATATTGTTATATCAAGATATATTTTATTTTGTGATTTCTCTCATTGTTTTTCTGCTTAAAATCTCCTTTACCCCAATGTTTCTTAATATTCTATTATTTTCTAGTTTCAATGGACTTTTATGCTTAACCTCTTTAATCCAGATATTAGTTTTGATACATAATGTGAAGTAGAGCTCTAAAAAGTTTTTCAGGTGGAGAATTTTTCCAGTTATATCTGTTGGATAATCAACCCTGCCTTATTGGTTTACGATGTCCCTGCATGCGGGCTACCTTCTCTGCTAGAGCATTGGACATTGTAATCATAGTTATTCAAAAGTCCCAGGATAATACTGTCATCTGGTACAGGTTATCTCCAAGCCCCGTTTGTTGGTTGCTTTATCTCTTGACAACTAGTTACTATTTTTTTTCTTGCTCTATTGTGTATGTCAAAGTTTTCTTACTGAAAATTTTCTTACATCATAATTGAATACGGAACATTATGTGTCAAAAAGCAGAGCCTGAAGTAAGTATGATTTATGCCGAAAATGGAGAAGATGTTAGCAGAGGTGAGCCCACGGGGCAGGGGCAAGGGAGGCTGGCCTTCGCCTTCTTGATATGCTGCGTATCCTGGCCCCAGACAGTGTCCTGCTTCTTATCCAGGAACAGAAACATGGTCTTCTCTCTTCCCCAGCCCTCATGGATCTCTGCTCATGTCCTGGAGGTGACAGAGTTGCCACTTCTCTCCCAGGGACTTGAGACTTGTGCTTCTCAAGAGAAAAGAATCAAGAAAGTACAGGGAGTTTTGTGCTTTTCTCTAGCACCTGCCGCTCACCTGCACCCACACCAACAGGGAGGCCCCTACAGGGCAGGTGAGCCAGCCACAGACGCCTTTGCGTCTGGGGAACCCCCTGTGTTTCCAAACCTACCCACTAGCCCCCACTTGGCCTCTAGTGCTTTGGTGACATTTGGGGGGATTTCTTCTTCCCCTGTTTCCAAACCATCTTTTTCTCCCATGCCCTGCTGAAGCAAAGTAGTTCATGTGTCCACTTCCCCGTGGGTGAGTTTGTCTTTGGGATTCTGCTGACTTTGTTGCCTTGCAAGCTCAGCTCAAGAAAAGTTATGATTTTGTAGATTACCCAGTTTTATCCTGTTATGAAGAGGATGGCATTCTTAGCAGCTGTCTACATCCTTCGTGGAAGCACATCCCTAGGGCCATACGATGTGCGTAGCTGTGTTTCCCGACAACATCCAGACACCGAATGTGTGGGGATTTTTTCCATACCAACAAATTCCCCTGGCACCAACTGGGTGCCCTGCAGTTCAGTTCAATCCTGATACCACCTGCCTGGAGTTAATGCAGAGCTCACGGTCCCCTAAGCCTGCCCCGCTTCAGGTGCCCACTGCGCTCCCGACCAATGAAGATCAAGAGGTTTCTGTGAAGCCCTCATCAGGCCCCATTTCCTGCCTGTCTGAGAGTCCTGTCCCGCTAGTCACTGTGGTCGTTCTGGCACCAGCCCCGTCCTGAAGCCACCTAGGGGGCCCGTCACCTCACTAGCACGCAGAAGACCCTCCCCTCTGGGAGTTCTAAGGGTTGTAGGAGCTCCGTGCCAGGGACCAAAGATCAAACATTCATTGTCCTTGCACAGCACACAGTTTTCACATAGAGAGAGGCGAACACCTGCCTTGAGCATTTGTGTGTATTCTGTCCCCAGCAAGGGCACCTACCCCAAGACCAGTCCGACTGTTTTCTCCTTCCTTCTGGCCCGTTCCTAGGGGCACCTCGGGGGACCCGATCATGAAGGAGTCTGTGGAATTGACTGTTCAGCCAGGAAAGCTGAGCATCAAAGGCCTAAAATCTCTACAAGAGAGACTGGAAAACATGCTGACAATGTTTGCAGAGGGTATTTTTGGCAAAAGGTGTAGAGAATATTTTTCTGCTGGGTAGAACTTCTGTCTGCTCTGGGTCAGCCAGGACGCAGGCAGTCCTTTTCCAGCTGTTTCTGATTAGAGTACTTCAGGAAGAGTGATGAATGTAGAAGCAGTCTTTCTAAAGCAGTGATGACACGAGAAGCTCTTGGACTGTTTAGAAGCAAGTGTAACCAGCAATGGGGTCAAGGCGTCATTATCTGTGTGTCCTGTTTGGGGGACAAAAGCCGAGAGGTTTCTACCCACTCAGGTTAGTGACATTACTCTGCGGGCAAGCCAGGGGCTCGCCAGAGAATCTCAGACCTAACACTTGTTTTGGTGCATTCAGAGGAGCTCACTTAATAAACAACCGGAATGAGTAGGGGCATTGTGCTAGCAGCGTAAGGACCAGCGCCCAGCGCTGGGGACAGGTGGTCGGGTCAGTGCCAAATGTGATGCATTCTAAACTCACGCACGTTTTCCACAGGACACTTTCCCTGGTGCATTTGGGTCCCTTTGAGAAGGAAAGAAATATAAATAAAGGAGCAGAAGTCAGGAAGACCGGGAGGGGAGAGCGGAGAGCAGGACCCTGTTACTCCACACAGATGCTTTGGTTTCAGGATCTGGAAAATGGAGTAGTCGGACTGTATCATCAGTAAGGTCCTTTCCACCTTTAACGCTGTATTCCATCCTTGCTTTACACCAAGCGGCAGTGAGACCGCATGGTTCTGTCCCTGTGGATCAGTGTTCTGGTCGCCAGGTCCCAGTCCCGGGGCAGTCTCGGGCCCTGACCATCTGCAGTCCTGGACGGAGTATGAACAGTGGTATCAGGTGTGTTTCCACAGGAATTCAGGAAAACGCAGAAAGTTAAGCTGGAAGTTAGCCCTAAAGAGTTTTCTCAGGAAAGAAAAGAACCTATAACATAGTCTCCTTCATCCTCAATTTCCAAAAAAAAAAAAGGCTTTAAATAGAACTTATTTTTAAAATCCACCATAAGATGGCTGGTATTCTTGAGGTCCATCAAATTTTGTTTGGAGAAGAATTTGCTTTCCTTCTGCATTTGTCAGAAAATTAGGAATGAGAATTCCTAGGACAAAATGTCAATTTTTCTATAATAAATGAAGTCACTCTTCATGACAGTGTAACGATGGTAACCACAGCTGGCTTGGAATCACTTTTATTTGAGCCGTTACCTCTTATTACCATGTTTTTCTGGGCTAGGTTCCTGCATCCCACAGCTGTGCAATGAGGGAGTGGGGCCCTGGGCTCGAGGGGACCGAGGGCTGCCTCCAAACATAGTCCCAGGTGCGGCACTTTGTTCTCCGGACCAGACATGGCTCGCTGATGAGGCCCTTGCCAGTGGGTGGATGGCCCTAGAACCACTCAGGTAGAACAGAGGCCTCCCAAGAAGCCCTGTCCACTGCTTTCCCCGGCTTCCCCCTAGCTCGCACCTTCCTTTCCTCCCCTTTAATCCTTCCTTCTTCCGTCTGTTTTCTATTCACTCATCAGAGTGGTCAGTGCCTAGTATTTCCCATGACCAGCACAGGGGGTCACGCAAAGAACATGTCTATAAATATTTGTGGAGTGACAGAGTAACTAAATGAACACAGGATGCATGAATGTTTACTGTGGCTCTGAAGCGAAACAGAGCATCTGTTGTGTAAAGATGTCTCAGTCATGTCATTTTGTCCCATTTGTATAATTTAAAATGTAACAGTATGTACAATATTATCCTATTTGTTTATTTGCTGTCTGGAAGGGGCTTCTGGGCAGAATGGCGTGAAGGTAACACAGAAGCTAACCTTTGCTGAGCATTTGTTGAGTACTAAAAAGGTGTAGTGCCCTTGGTAGGTGGTCACATTTAATCCACACAAATATCAGAGGGTCAGGGATCCTGGTGGGTAGTCACAGAGATCAAGGGTCTGTGTACAGAAGGGAATATTTTGGATATTTGAATATCACATGTCTTCTAAAATCTATGAAGACTGGAGAAAAGCCTCAATGAGCAGACATAAAGGGAGGTTAGGGGGTAGGAGCAAAGGTCACATTCAAGAGCGATCTGACTGGAAACCCCCTTCTGCTGCCCCTCCCAGCTCCCCATCCGTCTTTGGGACCCTCCCTCAAGATTCAAGGGTGTCGCGTGAGAGCATCTCACTGGCTGAGCTCAGGTCATGTGCTGAGTTGTAGGAAGAGCGTTTATTTTTTTCCCTTCAGCTTTCCTAGTGGGAGGTGGGACACCTTCCACCAAGACTTATAATATGAGCCATTACCATCCAACGGGATGTATATTCATATCCTAAGCAGAAAAAAAAAAGAAGCCAGTTACAGGTAGGTACTGTTATTATTCACATCTCACAGAAGAGGAAACCTAGGCTCGGAGAGGTTATGTAATTGTCCAAAGCCACACAACTGCTACGTGGTACTGCAAGGCCAAGTGGTGAACAGATGCACAGGGAGTGATTCCTGCCTTCTCACTCAGCTAACTTAGCAACAGCATGCAGGGTGAGGGACACCTCTGCCAACAGCATGCAGGGTGAGGGACACACCTCTGCCAACAGCATGGAGGGTGAGGGACACCTATGCCAACAACATGCAGGGTGAGGGACACACCTCTGCCAACAGCATGCAGGGTGAGGATCACCTCTGCCAACAGCATGCAGGGTGAGGGACACACCTCTGCCAACAGCATGCAGGGTGAGGGACACCTCTGCCAGGACGTGCTCTAGATGATGAAAACCCCATAATAAACTATTCTCTACTCTCTGGCCCCTAGCCTTTTGGTCTTTATGATCTAGTGGGATACAGACATCAAACATGTAATAATGAAATTAAATATATGATGACCTATTTGTGGATAAAGAAGAAAACTAAAAAATATCATATCTCCTATATGAACAGGTCAGCACCCATTGCCTCAGGAAGACCCCTCTGCAGATCTCTCTCCTTCTCAGCAGTTCCATTATCCCTCATATTTTGGCCCTGCAAATTCTAGCCACCTTGGCCTACATAAAGTCCCAGGTATGTCTCCTCAGATTTGTCATGATGCCAGGCTCTGGATGGTTTCCCCTCCCTGCCGGGCAGCCTGGGTGCTGCCCGCAGGCCTTGTGCTGGGCCCATCATGTGGCTGACCTCCTTTTTCCTCTTTTCCAGAGATCTCCTTCCCCTACTGCCTAATGTCAACATCTGCAAACCATTGCTTTATGTATTTTGTATTGTTTTATGGTTATTTGAAGGAGCTCCTCTTGCTCCATCTGCATAGACGTGGAAGTTCCCAGAAGACCCTGTATCAGTACAGGGACTGGGTGTCCCCTGGACATTGGAAAAAGCATGGTCAGCTTGCGAGTTTTCTACACTTAGGGTGTGTACTGTCTAGTGACCACTTTCCCGAGCTTCCTTCCCTCCACCCGCCGCCATGGCAGTCCTGGCAGTACTACTCCACCTAACAGAAAAACCATCACCTTTCCAAACCTCTGAGTCAGCCTGGCTGCGTGTTTGCACTGTCCTCTGGGGCCCTGGCCAGGGTACCATGTCTGTGTTGAGGGAAGAGCTCCTGGGAGCGCAGATGAGCACAGACATACTTCCGGGAAAGCAAAAAGGTAGGTGACCCAGTCTGATCTCTTTGAACATGCTGCTAACTGCACCTCCTGACAAATGATATTTTACAGAAAAGGCCTTATCTAGTGAACATTTTTAGCTGAATGTAAACCTATGGTAAACAAACCTCAGATCTATGCATTTACGGCACATAGTTCCGTAGAAAATGTCACACAGGCCATGCAACTATCTGAGTATATAACGGAGCGATTTCATAAACTACAATGTGCCCTGCCATGCAAGGTACTTCACTTAGAGGCCTCTTTACTACTCTGGGCCAATGACACACATGTCTCGTGGAAATGAGGGACCTACAGAGAGACACATTCGAGATTCCAGACCTCTCCCTGCTTTGCACACACCTCGGGACCCTGCCTGTAGATATTCTTTACATTCTGTTGCTGTTCTCTTCTGCACACAGCCCTCTGCTCTCTGACAAGGCCAGCATATCCTCAGCTGGGCTTCACAAGGATTTCATCCTTGATGTTTAGTTTCCAGAGGAGAAGATGCAGCTCCTCTTCGTGGAGGCCTCAGCCAATCCTGCAGGGAGCCCTGGAACTGGGTGAACCCTTCCCATGCCACCAAACTGAAGTCGAGGGGTCAATACCCCATCTTGGGCTTTGTGCTCCTCACAGGCCAGGCGGCCCATGCTCGCGGCCCTTGTCCAATGAGGATGCAGCTCTGAGCCGACCACAGCTGGCATCCCCAGCATCAGACACAAAGCATCCACAGCATTGTCCTACTGATATTGTTTTAGATTCTAGCTGAGAATTACTGAACTCTGACAACCTAACTGATCATGGCCTGAGGTGGGAAGATAGGACCTAGCTCGTGCAGCTAGCCCCTGGCACTGAGCTTGACCCAGCTGGTGACGGCGCCACCCGCAGCCCCTGCCCCCGTGACGGACACCCAGCACCTTCTCTCCAGTGGCTCAGGCCAAAAACGTCCAGGGATGCTTGACTGCTCCTCTCCCACATCCCACACCACTTCCTCCACTCCTCCAGTGGGCTCCCCTGTCTAAATGTAGTGAGTCCTGGGTGTGAACACCACTTCTCTTCTGCTGCCCTGGGACAAGCCTCCACACTCCCACCAGAGTCAGCCTTTGAAAACAGAAACCAGATCATATTACTCCACTCCTCTGCTCAAAACCCTCTAACTGCTCTCCATATCATTCAGTCAAAGGCTAAGAATTTAGAGGCGCGTTAGTCCCTGTGGGGCTTCCACACCCTCTCTGAGCACATCTGCCCTGTCTCCCTGCTCACTGCGCAGCAGCTTTACTGTTTACTGTTGCTCCAGGAACATGGACAGGGTCCAATCTCGGCACATTCTCCTGGAATACTCTTCCCCCCGGAATGCTCTTCCCCTGGACTTCTCTTCCCCTGGAATGCTCTTCCCCTGGAATGTTCTTCCCCCTGGAATGTTCTTCCCCTGGAATGCTCTTCCCCCTGGAATGTTCTTCCCCCTGGAATGTTCTTCCCCTGGAATGCTCTTCCCCTGGAATGCTCTTCCCCTGGACTGCTCTTACCCCTGGAATGCTCCTCCTCCTGGAATGCTCTTACCCTGGAATGTTCTTCCCCTGGAATGCTCTTCCCCCTGGAATGCTCTTCCCCTGGAATGCTCTTCCCCCTGGAATGCTCTTCCACCTGGAATGCTCTTTCCCAGGCAATTGCATGGCTCATTCTTTTACCTTCTCCACATCACTGCCCAGTAGCTACTGTGAATGAGGCCCACATTGCTACCGTTGTATCAGAAACCGCAGCCTGCCCTGCCTCTCACCAACACCTCTTCCAAGTCCCTTTCTTTGCTCTAGTTTTTCATAGCATGTCTGTCTCATAGCACACTAAACAATTGACTTATTTATGGGTTTTTTTTTTCTGTCTCCTCCACTAGGCTCTCTGCCCCATGAGGGCAAGGAGTCGTCTTATTCACGATGTATTTCGAGTACCTAGAACCCAGCCTGGCCCACAGTTGGTGCTGAGTAATTGCTGATGGACTCCATGGATCGTTAATGTAGAGGCCCAGGTGACTGAGCTTTGACTTGTCTTTTCTCCAAGCCTTACCCCCATTTTTAAAACCTGATTCTCATGCACATACTGGAATGTCACTTTCTTGAGCCTTAAAATATGAACTTACAAAGTGATTTGTTTTCAAAGGTTTTAACTCATTGATTTTCTTACCAAGTTCAAATCCAGTTTGAAATTAGAAATTTTTTCTGGTTTATGTAGCTGACAGAAATGAATTCAAGGGAATATCCTTTCTCATAAGAATTTTATTTCCAAGTCCTCTGCTAGCACTGAAAACAGTCTGTGATCCTAAGAGACTATTCACTGTCCATGACCATATACAAATATTTTAACACCAAGCGCACAGCCTGCACAGTTGGGGAGCCCAGCTGGTCTGCAATATCTGGGGGAGGCTGGTGGCAGGCTGACGTCAATTGGCAGAGCCAGACTGAAGAAGCTCACACTCGGCCAGCCTCCCACGTTTCTCTCTTTTCCATCCAGTATTATCAGCTAACTTTTGTTGCTCAGGGTTCAGATTCCTCTTCCACAGTTTTTTCAACAAAGAAATCTGTGGCCTTTCTAGATTCTTCAGTAATGTTATTCCTGACCTATGACTATGTCCATGAAAACTAGAGGAATGAAGTATGAATTGTTACAATTAATGACACTTCTAGTTATACATTTATTTCTCAAGATATTGTTCATTTAAAAAATATATCTGAACTTATTCTTTCAAGGGTCGACACTTTTTATCTGCAAGGTGATGCAGATTTCTGCAGAGAAGGCAGTGCAAAGCAGCAGATTGCAGACATTATGAACACTGATTTATCAGCTCTTTACTTGCATGCAAAGGTCTGTGAATTTATCTTTTGTTCTTCAGTTTGTGGGAAGGCCGGTAGTTGCCTGGCTTAGGCTTATTGAAGGGGACATCTCTTTGTCACTAAGGTGTACAAATACAGCAAATGGGAAAATCACATAGCAGAACTCAGTGTAATGTATAATTGGGTGGAAAAAAACCAAAACTAGCACAGTTCATGATATAAATAGGAAATGTTTTCTTCTGCTAACATTTACTTTCATCTGCAATTTCTTCTGCTGCATCGGCAATCTAATTTAATTATAGGATCTGAGTGCCTAAGTCTCCAAAAATAGAAACAGGGTAAGGAGGTGTGAAGGCCAGCCAGGCTCAGGTGTCCGGATTTCTCAGCTTCTGCACTGTGTGGGCTTGACACAGACCTCGCCGGGGATGCTCTCGCCCACGGTCTCATCACAGTTCGGCACCATTTCCTCTGTCCCCAACTGTCCTTGTTTTCTCCCTATGACACCATCTTCTGGGACTTCTACAGGTATTTGCTGACCATTTTTGAGTTGGATAATAAAGTTAGTAACTTGCTGGTTTCTCCTATCTTTCGCTCTTCCCTATTTATTTGTGAGCTCACCTCAACTCACCTCCTGCACCTGCTTTCAGCCCCATTTTGCTCTCAACTCTG
Organism: Smutsia gigantea; assembly: GCA_032199065.1. Lineage (NCBI taxonomy): Eukaryota > Metazoa > Chordata > Mammalia > Pholidota > Manidae > Smutsia > Smutsia gigantea. The sequence continues at coordinate 7,538 of JAVSCE010014083.1, read as the reverse complement.
AGACGCTCATCGCAACCTTCATTGAACTACTTCACTGATTCCTCTTTCTTCATTCTTTTAAATGAAGTACCCACCTCAACCCTCTCACATTTATCCACGCCCACTTCGAGCCTTAATTTGAACACTATTTTTTAGGCTTGAAGATTCCAAGCAGTAAGTCAGCGCCCCCACCACCACCACTCCTGTCCCTCCACATCCTCTCCTCCCACTCACTCCGGGGCTCCACCAGGCTGTCACTGAGATCTTCCCACAGAAACAGCTCTGCAGCCCCCAGCGTCACCTCCTCATCCAAATCTTGTCTGCATGTCTTTACACAGCTTTGTCAGAAAAAGCGTCTGTCAATGAAAACTTGTGCACTGAGTCACACTTTCTAATTTCTATTTCCATTTCAGACATGCACTCCTAGAGAAAGAAAATTACCTTAAGCCTTAATAAAAATCATATAAACAATCATGGGATTTACCTCTTACTACATTTATGTCCTTAATGCACTACCCTTGTTTACTAATGGAAACCATGTCTCGATAGGTTGGCTGACCATAAAGATTGGTGGGTCCGTAACAAGTTCAGTGCACTGATTAACGGAATAAGTGTCGATACAGTCTCAGAAACAAGTCTTGAAAGAAAATAGTCTGCTTGTCGCATGCATTCAAAATAGAAACCTCTCATGGATTGCAAATGTCTAAAAAAACAAAACAAAAAATGAAAACCTCAGGAATATGAAATATTGGTCTAAATCCAAAACAACGAAATTCCATAAGTATCTTATCAACCCTTGCAATTGAATTATGCACCAGATTAGCACTACCTAAGAGCAGCTTATCATTAAAGAATTTTAGGGTTTAGACACTCTAAAATCCCAAAGGAATTTGTGGCATATCCACTAGCCCAAACCCGAAGTCATTGTGTTCTAGGACTGCATTAAAAGAAGTTCCAGAAGAAAGGGAGATGTTGTTCCTGACCCAGCTCTTCTTCCAGCACATGGAAAGATGGGCAGGAGAGCTTTACAGTCTAGCACACTTGTGTAAGTCTAGGGGGAAGCCCCCAGAACCCCGGGGCGGGTGCAGAATAACAAAGTCAGTGTTTCTTGGGAAGGCTAAAGAGGCTGGTGATCTTCCACTTAGAGAAGAAAAAAGGAGGTGTAATAGCGGACCCCTGGATTACAGCTGGTGCCTACATGACGAGCACATCCAGTCTGGTGTTGGTGGTATTTGGTGTGCACATGGCCGAGCCACGGGCACAATCAACATCTCCATCACCCAGACACCACAGGGCCATGTGGCCATCCTCACCCACAGCCAGGCCACTGTGGGTGTGCTTTAGACCATCATAGGTCAAGCTTCCTTTCTAGAACTGCATCTAAATGGAACTATTCACATGCAGCCTCATGTCTGCCTTTTGATCAAGGTATTCTCCTTCATCCCCATCCTCCACATCCCTTCCCTGCCCTGAGATTTGACACATGTTTGATATATAGCCAGGAACGGATAAGAACTCCCTGAAATGTCTCCATATCTGTTGGTAAATAATATAATGATCAATATTTCAGTCTGACTTAACAACATAATGTAGTCTAAGTAAATAACATAAATGTGATTTACTCAATATGATGGTTAGTTTTACATGTCAACTTGACTAGGTACCCAGTTATCAAAGAAGAATCCAGGTGTTGCTGGAAGATATTTAACCATATCTGTAGTTAACATCCACAGTCAGCTGACTTTAAGCAGGAAAGAATTTTCTGGCTAATGTGGGTGGGCCTCATGCAAACAGTCAAAGGCCTTAAATGCAAATGCTGAGGTTTCCTGGAAAAGAAGGATTCTGCTTCAAGACCTCATAGAAATCCTGCCTGAACCCAAAGCCTGCTGGTTTGCCCCATAAGCCTCCGACTCACCAGCCACACCATCATGTGAGCCAGTCTTTAAGAGAAGTAGATAGCTGATAGAGAGATGGGAGAAAGAGATGGACTTAACCTATCTCCTTGGTTCTTTTTCTCTGGAGAGCCCTGACTGACTCATTCGGTAGGCATATATGCACTGTGGTTCTGAAACGTGGTTCTGGTGTGGGCCCTGGAGTTAAGCAGGGGGCAATTCTTATACTTTCATGTTTTGGGGTATTGCCTCTGGCTTCAAAAGTTCTGGGCAGAACCCTTGAGGCCACACAGCTGAGCTGAAGGGGGCTTGTCTGGAAGCTCCTCTAAGACAGATCCGATCCTGCCAGGGACTGCAGAACACAGGCCTAGCAGCAGGGGGCCGCCCCAGTGGCTGCAGGCACAGCCCACTGTTGGGACAGGGCACCTGCTCCCACAGCGGTGTTATGTTCCCGCCGGGGGGACTGAGGACCTTATTTGGCTGCTTGCTCCCTTACAGGGCATAACTGCGCCTGTGCATCATGAAGACACCTGAGGAAACAGACTACGCTGGAATCCATTACTGGATATAAGAGCGCAAGTGCCCATCGTGGAGACACAGGCCCTCTCTGCTTCTCTCCAAGTGCCTACCTGCTCCCTCTCTGGCAGACAGAGCCTCCAGGAAGACTCACCAGCTTGCTGTCCTTCTCTGCTTTTCCTTCTCCTCTGCATTTACCACCTTAGGAGCCAGACTCAGACCAGCTGCTGCCTCAGTAGCTTGTGTCTCATGTTGCGTGTGTGGGCATGGTACCCTGGGGGTATAGTACCCTGGGGGGCATGGTACCCTGGGGGCATGCTACCCTGGGGGTATAGTACCCTAGGGGCATGCTACCCTGGGGGTATAGTACCCTGGGGGGCATGGTACCCTGGGGGGCATGGTACCCTGGGGGTATAGTACCCTGGGGGTCATGGTACCCTGGATGGGCATGGTGCCCTGGGGGCCGTGGTACCCTGGGTGGGCGTGGTACCCGGGGTGGGTGTGGTACCCTGGGTGGGCGTGGTGCCCAGGGTGGGCGTGGTACCCTGGGTGGGCAAGGTAAATGGCAGATGTCGGCTCTGCGGCAGATCTGGAAATGCAGCCGGCCCATGCCCATCCCCTTTCCTTCTCTGTCTTCTTGAAGTTTGCTCCCTGTGGCTACTCAAGGCATGGGGCCAGTTCCCTTCTGGTGAGATCTTGAGCAGTGGTGAGAAAAGACAGGATGGAAAGGGAGGAAAGGAAGGAAGGGAACCAATGGGGAGAGGTCACCACCAGGCACACGGACCTGACCCGGCGCAGACCATGTCCCGCCAGCCTACCACCTGACGCCCCCGTGGAGAATCCTTCACCGACTTTGAGGCTCTTCCTACATGAAATCATGGCTGAGACAGGGAAGCCATGCAGCCGGGATGTCCACACTAACAAAAAAAGTTGCTTCGACATGTTTTCATGAATCAACAGATCACAGAAAATTATTAGTAATTGGGCAAGTAATTATTCGTCTCCATTGTAACCTACCACCTGGAAGGCAGTTTACAAAGATGTATAGTTTGAAGACCAAAGGGAAATGTATTTCACTTCTTGTTTTATGCATGAATTTATATTACCTTTCAGTCGTAGATACTTTAACATGACCTGTAGCTGTATGTTCTTTCCTTGTTATGTCTTCTCATGAAATGAGAATCATTGAGACGTGTGTGTGTGTGTGTGTGTGTGTGTGTGTGTGTGTGTGTGTGTGTGCGCGCACACGCATATTTTGATCTCCATGTGTGAGACTAGGCTACAGCTCCTGCTTCGTGTCTCCTCTTATTTTCTCAGCCCTGTTTGCAAGATCTGTTCATTTTCCTCCTAACTGCCACCTTGTACAGCAGGCATGCATCCCCCACATCCGTCCATCGCTGACTCCAAATTCCTGGCACAAAGACAAACCCAGCAAGGAACAACCCCATGTATGTTCCATCGTGAATGAACACATGTGAAAATATCTTTAGGAAACACATGTTATTTTGACTAATATTGCCAGGTCTCTTGTCACAAGTGGCTGCACCGGTCTGCACATGAAATATCCTATATCCCCAATCTGTCAGACTTGGGACTATTCACCATATTTCTAATTTGCCAACCCAACAGGTACCGAATGATATCCCATGGTTTCTTTTTGTCATATATGTCAAATGAGTTTGAACACTTCTTATAGCTTGTCATTCTTTGGGTTTCCTCTTCGGTAGATTGCCTGTTATGGAAGAGTGTTGTCTCCTCCTTCTGACCCTTATTTCTTTTCTTTCCTTATAGCATCAGTCAGGAACTGAAGTACAAATGTCAAATAATAGCAATGATCATGGATATCTTTACCTTGCTCACAATTGTGGAGGAAATATTAAAATATCCTTAAATATAAAGTATGCTGTAACTTTCAGGGTATACAACTTTAACAACTGAAGAAGTTCCTTTATATCTTGTTAGTAATTTTCACTATGTGTTGAATTTATCAACAATATTTTCTGCATCAATTCAGATAACCATGTGTTTTATACTTGAATCTTAATGTGATGGGTCCATCGAAATGCTTCCTGATGGTGAACCATTTTGCATTTGTGAATAAGTCTTATTTAATTATCATGTCTTAGTAAATACACTATTGGATTTTCTTAGCTGTAATTTATGTAAGATATTTATATACATGTCCAAAATAAACTATGCTTATAATTTTCTTCTTTTTTAAGCATTTTTTAAAATTTCATATTGAGGTACATACAATAAAATGCACAAATCTTAGCATACAGCATGATGAATTTTGACATGTGTATGTACTCATGTAACCATCCCCCAGATCAAGATATCAAACGTTCTCACTAATTTTTTCCGCTTCACTCATTCCATATTTTTCTCGAATTTTTTTCTCTCCAATTGTCCTCATCTATCTATAGAATGAAAAGTACAATTTTTGGCCTTTTTATATTTGGAGGAAATAACCTATCATAAAATAGGAATTATTTCTAAGAAGTTTAGTAGAACTTGATAAAACCTTCTGGGCCTTAGAATTTTGGTGAGGAGAAAGATGTTGTTTTTTAAGTGTTGAATTCATAGATATGTACTGGGTGTCAACTAAAATATGGTCTTAACAGTTTCAAAGGCCCTGGTTAATGGGGTCAGTGAAGCACTCTTCTTGGCAGAGTCTGCTCTGTACCTCTTCTTCCCACAGACCACCCCCTTCTTTATATTTCCGGAATGAGACACAGCTGACATGTAGCTTGAACTGAACTGATTAAATTTGGACACCTGTCATCATTTGTCTCCTTCCTGGTCAGATGTCTAGTGAAATCTACCTGCCTTCTCTCACTTTAAATAGTTGGTATTTTTCTACCCCAAACAAGTTCTCCTGTAGCATCTTAAACCTCAGGAGTGAGAAACAACCAGCTGAAACCATAGAAGTGGATCTGTCATCGCCATGGCCGTCGGAGAGTTCCCGCCAAAGTCTGTCTGTCCCATGTTGGCAGGGGACAGAACTCGCCTTCTGGCTCCCACGTCCCCACAAGCTGTGCCTGTGCCAGGCTCTGCTCAGGGTCCTGCTCATACATGTCCCCATCTATTGAGAGGCAAGGAGTGCACGATGTGGGGGCAGTAGGCCACTGCCTGGTTGTTGGGGACAGAGTATCACCTAAACCAAGAACACCACCCCTTTCAAATGTTTGTGTCTCTGTGAGTCATTTCTCAGCCCTCCATCTCCATACCTCCCCATATCAGAATGGTTTAATCTCTGTTGTGGATCTAATGTTTGTGTCTTATCTAAATCCATATGTCGAATCTTAGTCCCCCAGGTGAGGGTGTTAGAAGGAGGGGCGTCCACAGGTGATCAGCCCATGAGCTGTTGTCCCCACGTGAATAGGATTAGTGGCCTCATAAAACGGCTCCCTCACCCCTTGCAGCCTGTGAGCACAAATGGGGAGTGAGCAGCCCATGACCCAGAAGAGGGTCCTCTCCCACCAGGACCCAGCTACACTGCACCCTGATCGCAGATGTCCGGCCTCCAGAACTGGGAGAAACAAACATCTGTTGTTTGGAAGCCCCTGCCTGGGGTGTTTCGTCACAGCAGCCCGAACAGATGAAGACAGTGTTTGCAGCCAAAAAGCTGGCTCTGCAGTCATGCTTCTAAATCCTTATGTCTGACCCTTGGGTCTCAGGTCCCTTGGACTTTTTTCTGCTTGATGCGAGCTGGAGGCACTCAGCAGGCACCAGGAGAAGAGGCAGGGAGAGGAGCATCGTCCAAGGGGTTAGTCCTGGGGGACGGGGTGCCTGCCACCTTGCTCACTGCGCCCTTCTGCCCAGGTTCCCTCCCACAGAGGCGGGGGACAGCAAGGCTTTTCCTCCCAGCGTTGTCTTTGGGTAAAAAAAGAAAGAAGAGGGAAAGGAGACCAAAAGGTAGGAAAAGGATTCTTAAAATTGTCATTGCAGAGGAACTTGACATTCCTGGCCTAAACCAACTTTTTCCAAAGACATGGGAAGAACTTTTGTATGAACTGGGTTGGAAAATTGTCTGCAACACTTGAGGAATTTTGGAAAGCATGGAAAAACATGTAAATCAGCTTTTTGTTTTCAAAGTGGACAAAGGAGAAGGTAATTTATGAGTAACTTGATCCCACGCTGTTCTCTCTTGTGTTATTAATGTGTGTATTCACGTACACTCTGAGTTCAGCAATAAGCCACATCATGCTAATTTCATTTCCTTTTCGGACGGGATAGTATGTGATGGAAATTCTTCAAGTGGCTGCCACTTTCATTTCTTAAGGACGCTGGAAGCAGCTAAAGATACTTCAGCTGACACACAGATCACCATACACAGCAAATTTCTACTACTTCAGAATAAAGAATATGCTGAGTGTATATGTGTAAAAGTTCATTTAAATCTAATGCCTAGGAGGGCTTAGCTAGTAGTTAGCTAATCAAGAATCTACACTTTAGAGGTGGCCGAAGCCAGATTTTGAGGAATTGTTACATGCATTGTTCAATCTGCCATAGAAATTAACAAGCAAATTTTCCTCATTGAACTAAATGGTTTTCAAAAAATACAGTTGAATAGGAAAGTTTACAGGTTCCACTGCCCTTGCACAGACAAGATGCAAAAATCTGGTAAACCCAGTCACCTAACATGTACAGAGCATGCTCTGCATCTGGGCTCTCCACCCAGCAAAAACTAAGGACAACCCCCGATCCAGGAAGACTGACCCTGACATGGGCACTACTGGGCTCACCACGGCACGAAGGACACACAGAAAGCCATCCACAAAGACCACAAACCCAGCTTCTTCTATTTGCCTTGGGGTCCGTTAACAAATACATGTGCAGCAGAACTGAGTCCTAGCTTTCTTCAGTTCTAACAGCCCACCCAGTACCAGGCGGCCCATCTCTAACCACCAAAGATTAGCAGTTTTCCTAGAAGAATCTGAAAGCTGTTCGCTAAACCTTGCTTTATACTATGCAATCCACTGTCCTGCTATAAACGACCAGACCAAACAGAGGGGTCTGAATCTGGCAGGTGTCTACTAGAGGGCCTAGAGCCAAATTTTCCCAAGGGACCTCCATTGAGGTCTTTTCTTGGGGAATATAAATACAAGGCATAGAAGGCAATGGGCAGAAAGAGACATCGCGCAGGGA
>JAVSCE010014082.1:0-27069 GCA_032199065.1 Smutsia gigantea | reverse complement strand
AATCCTGAGAAGGAGGAATAAAACAGGGGGAATTACACTCCTGACTTCAAGCTCTACTACAAAGCCGCAGTAATAAAGACAATTTGGTATTGGCACAAAAACAGACCCACAGACCAGTGGAACAGAATAGAAAATCCAAACATTAACCCAAACATATACAGTCAATTAATATTTGATAAAAGGGCCTTGGATATACAATGGGGAGATGACAGCCTCTTCAGCAGCTGGTGTTGGAAAAACTGGACAGCTACATGTAAGAGAATGAAACAGGACTACTGTCTAGCCCCATACACAAAGGTAAACTCAAGGTGGATCAAAGACCTGAATGTAAGTCATGAAACCATAAAACTCTTAGAAAAAAACATAGGCAAAATCTCTTGGACATAAACATGAGCGACTTCTTCATGAACATATCTCCCCGGACAAGGGAAACAAAAGCAAAAATGAACAAGTGGGACTATATCAAGCTGCAAAGCTTCTGTACAGCAAAGGACACCATCAGTAGAACAAAAAGACATCCTACAGTATGGGAGAATATAGTCATAAAAAACGTATCTGATAAAGGGTTGACATCCAAAATATATAAAGAACTCATGCACCTTAACAAACAAAAAGCAAATAATCCAATTAAGAAATGGGTAGAGGACATGAATAGACACTTCTCTAAAGAAGAAATTCAGATGGCCAACAGGCACATGAAAAGATGCTCCACATCGCTAATCATCAGAGAAATGCAGATTAAAACCACAATGAGATATCACCTCACACCAGTGAGGATGGCCAACATCCAAAACACAAACAACAACAAATGTTGGCGAGGATGTGGAGAAAAGGGAACCCTCCTACACTGCTGGTGGGACTGCAAATTAGTTCAACCATTGTGGAAAGCAGTATGGAGGTTCCTCAAAAAACTCAAAATAGAAATACCATTTGACCCAGGAATTCCACTCCTAGGAATTTACCCTGAGAATGCAGCAGCCCAATTTGAAATGGACAGATGCACCCCTATGTTTATTGTAGCACTTTTTACAATAGCCAAGATATGGAAGCAACCTATGTGTCCATCAATAGATGAATGGATAAAGAAGAGATGGTACATATACACAATGGAATACTATTCAGCCATAGAAGGAAACAAATCTTGACATTTGGAACAACATGGATGGAGCTGGAGGATATTATGCTCAGTGAAATAAGCCAGGCAGAGAAAGACAAGTGCCAAATGTATTCCCTCATTTGTGGAGTATAACAATGAAGCAAAACTGAAGGAACAAAATAGCAGCAGACTCAGAGACTCCAAGAAGGAGCTAGTGGTTACCAAAGGGGAGGGGTGTGGGAGGGTGGGTGCAGAGGGTAGGAGAAGGGGATTGTGGGGTATTATGTTTAGTACACATGGTGTGGAGAATCACGGGGAAAACAGTGTAGCACAGAGAAGGCAAACAGTGAATCTGTGTCATCTTACTATACTGATGGACAGTGACTGAATTAGGGTATGAGTGGGGACTTGATAATATGTGTAAATGTAGTAACCACATTGTTTTTTCATGTGAAACCTTCATAAGAGTGTATATCAATAATACCTTAATAATTAAAAAAAAAAGAATGTTCTGTTCTTATGGGTCTGGATGGGATAGTAGCAGGGAGGGACAGGATGGCAGTAATTGGCACCCAACAAGTACTCTCTGAGTCAGAAAACAATGCAGATAAATTCCAGGTAATCAGGTAATTTGTCAATATTAATAACAATAAATTAATCATTAACATCTATTGGTAATACCAGAGATTCTTCTAAACTCTCAATAATATCTCATTTGATTCTTGTAATAAGTATACGAGGTAGGGTCTATCATTCCCTTTTAGGAAACTAAAGAATAAAGAAGTCAAGAAATTGCCCAAAGATCAAAGAGTTAGCAAGTTGTAAAGTGTGGATTCCAACCTGTGCTATCAACCCCAAGTACTGAGCCAAGTAAGACATTGGGATAAAATGAGAGTTTCTCAACCCTGACTCTCTTGTGGACCCAGTCTCCCTCTGATGCTACTCTTTCTATAAACCTAAGAAAAAAATCTGCTCCTGTCTCTTTCTTCTCATCTGCTGGCTTTGCTTTGTAGGGTCCAACCCAATTTTTCAGCTGGAAGCACAAAGCCCTTTAACACCCAGCCCAACTATCCTCCAGTACTGGCTCCTCTCATGCCCTCACTCCAGTCTTTCTCAATCGTCACTCTTCTCTGCCTCTGCCTTACCATATTAGGACTCTATTCTCTGCTACTTCTCTTTCTGTAATGCCTTTCTATTTCTTCATAACCTGGAAAGTTCTCACTATTTATATTTCAAGACCACTCTCAGACATAACCTTCTTTGTGAAAGTTTTCCCCAGACCTCCAGTCAAAGTTGGTAATTCCCTTCTCTGAGCATCCATACATTCTTCTCATATCCCTATTATAGTCCTTGAAAAAGTCGGACATACATTGCCATCTCTTTACTTGTCTGTGACCTCCTCAGTGTCAGGGAAGGTATCTTAATTCATTTCTCTGTGCTTAACCTTTCATGGAGCCCATCACATAGTTGTCCCTCAATGTGTAACCCATGTAAAGACCAGAAAGTCCTGGAGTGCCCCACAAAGAAGCATATTAACCATAAAAAGTTAAAGTATTCTAATGTTTACTTGGTCTCTAGAGGAAACATCCAAGGATTATATGTTTTATGCATTGTGAGGCCTTTTAAAAACTCTCCTCCTCATCTGCCACTTTTAGTAGCCTTCATAGCCATGGCAGCTTTTTATTCATTCATTCATTCATTCATTCATTCATTCATTCATTCATTCACTTGTGTTTGTGGGGAGCCATTGGCCAATTTAGGATTATGCGCCCAGATATCAGCAGTTTGATCTTTGGGGTTAGGGGTTTTTTTCTGTGTTCCTGTTTCCCAATACACACTGTTTTGCCAAGATGGCACTCACCAGATGAGCGTGGGGCGGCGCCTGAGAGTGCTTTCAAAATGAAACAAGTTTGCTACTTGTGTTCCGGTTGCATTGTGTGCCTCCCTGCGTGGAGAGCTTGTGACTGCTTGACCTTTATGCTGATTGGCCCATGAATGTTATATAAACTCTGCTGCTTCCGCAAATAAACGAGACTTGATCAGGAATTTGCCTTGTCCCCGTTCTTCGCGTCTCTTGTTTCTTTCCAAATTCCCACTCCCCCTCTCCAGGTCCACGTTGCTGTCCCGCAGGTCAGGACATTTGGTCATCTACTCAATCAGGAAACCTTTATTGAGAACCTAGTAGGTACCAGGTATTCATTTTAGTTCTGTTTCTTCAAAAATGCTTTTTTCCCTACTCTCACTTTGCAAATCTCCTGATTCTCTCCAGACATCTAGCGCATGGACCTTACTACTCCTCTGCTTGCACATTCTGGTCTTTATTCTGAAAATCAGCTTAACCTTTATTACTCCTTTAGTTTCCTCTGTTGACCCATTAACAGGATTACCCTTTATAAACTATAGTCTAGAAACAGACCCAGAAAACCGGAATCCATGTGCCTTAGAATCTTATCATAGAGAAAGGGCAAAGAGTATGAGAGTTACTACATTGATAATATTTGTCTTTGTTACAGATTAATAGGTACATACATGAACAAAAATTCAGGATTCAGGCAAACATATTCTGGCTTCCAAATGAATGATGCAATCAGTAAATGCTATATAATTAAGGGCCAAAATATGTGTTTGGGCCCAGGTGAATTTCCTCATAGTGATGTAACTGCTGTAGTGCTGTGAAATCAACACTGGACTTCAGGCCAGGGGAGCTCAGCTCCTGGATCTGCCCCTTAGCACTTAGCAGGCCATCTGGAATGAGCATCTTAACTCTTTGAGCCTCTACTTCCTCATCTCTAAGATATTTACACCAGCAATACCCGCTCCAGGCACCCAGAGGCTCCTAAGACTTAACAGAGGCCTGGTCTTTAAGAAAATGGTTGCTCACCCTGAATCCTTTAGTTCTTAATGTGAGAGCCAAGAAATACTGGGATCAGAGTCCAAGGTCTGATCTAAATCCACCAGCATATAAACTCTGTCACGGCAGGGATTTTTGTTCACTGATATATCCCAAGTGCCTCCAACAGTGCCCGGCCCATTGTAAGTGCTCACTACATATTTAGTTTTTTTTAAAAGTTCGTATTGCAGTGTAAGATATATTCCACTGCCTTTGAAATCTAGCTCTCAAACACTGTTTCTGAGAGTGACTATTGACACAGTCTTTTGTGGGGCATCTCTCCACGTTTAAAATGCACATATATACCTTCGCAGGTGGGATGCAAATGCCTACCTTCCAGCTGTTCGATTAGATATTACTGCCACTCATCTACTTATGTAGGCCTGCATATATAATAGTAGCTATCATTTATTGAGTATGTACAGTGTTAAGTAATGGCTGGGAGTATAAATGCTGAAGCAGAGTGCCTGGGTTTAAACCCTGCTCTGCCAAATACTAGGCAGTGTGACCTTCATCAGGTTACCTAACCTTTCTGTTTCCTTGTCTGTAAAATGTGGATGACAACCGCACCCACCTACTTCAGAGTGTTATTAAGAGTATTGAAGGGATTCCATTGTGAAAACTCATAGTGCTGCTGTCCATAGGACCCGGTACACGCTAACCCAATGGGGACTTGGCAGGCTCACTACAAGTCCCTTGACAGCCGAAGCTTCAGGGAGTTAAAAATGAAAGTTAGAAGCAGCTAGTCAGCTGCCAAACTGGGACGCGAAGGCCTGTCTGTGCTCCCCAGTGCCCACGGACTTGCCATCTCACTCCCCAGGCGGTACCAGCACATTCTCCTTGACTTACAAAGTGTTTTTGTCCTGATCCATATTTTCCAAGTGCCCTGCCCTGATTCTTGTCACCACCATCCTATCTGTGGCCAAGAGAACACAAACATCATCTTCTCTGGATGATCCTGCTTCCCTCTGCAAGGTGACCAGGACTTGCAGGTTGCATGGGCAGAATCCCACCTGGTGGCATAACAAGGTATCCAGAAGGCCCTCTTCTTAAAAACCAGCCATCCCTCAGCGTGACCCCCAAACCTGAATTTCCACATTAGATAATCCTACCCTTTTTTCCCCTGACTCTTTTTCTTTTAAATTTATTTCATTACCAGAATCATTTCCATCTTTGAAAGACACTTGAAATCCTTTTTTGGGACAAGATGGGCTATAAATACATTTATTACCTTTTAATCTGGGGGCTGGGGGTTGGAGAGCCCTGACAGGGACCTAGGCCAAGCCTTGGCCTCAGCTCTGGGTCTGAAGCCTTCTGGTGGCTGGCTCTGGGGAGACGGGCTGGAGAGGAGAGGCTGGGTAATCAATCTCTCCTCCATGCTAAGGCCTGTTTCTTGTTAGAGCTCTGGCTCTGCAAGGCTCTGTGAGGCTCCATGCAGCTCTGTGCCCTCCCTACCCCACCCCCATCATACCCTGACAGGCTCAGAGCACCCGGACATGGCCTGTTTTCTAAGGGTTAATCAACAAGTGGCTACTGAGTGCCTGCTGTGTGCAAAGATGGGGCTGCAGACCCCAGTGGGCAGGGCAGACCCAAGAGGAAGGGCCCAGCCCTTAGGGGTCTGTACTCCTGGCACACACAGCAACAGCGACAGCAGCCATGTGGTCAGAGTGCCGGTTATGAGCCAGCAGGCCTGCCAGGATGCAGACCGGGGGGCTCTGTTTGAACCCACAAACACGTCCTGGTAGGAGTGCTTATACCTTTGTGCTTTTCTGATGAAATATCCTTCTGGGTGGGGAGAGGACTGGCCAGGAGCAGAACTATGCCTTTCTGTCCTCTGTGTCCATCAGGGGGCCTCTAGGGGAATTTCCTCAGGCAGCCACAGTTCTGAGATGGACTTTCACTTCTGTCATTAGAGTCATCTGCTTGGTTCTTTTTTATTGACATCACTGAAAATCTGTCTGCAGTTATGTCCCCATCAGCAGCAGAGAGCCTGTGCACGCACATAGCCACAGGCCATGGTTGGGTGGATGCTACAGTGCTGGATGACCATCGCGTGGGGTCTCCTAAGCCAACTCCTCACTTGAACAAAGATGATATTAAGACCCAGACAGGCCCTGGGCATGCTCAAGGTCACATGACTAGAAAGACCCTGAAGAGGGCTTTGAGTCTTTTAATTCCCTGTGCAGGGCTTGTGGTAGATCAACACTGCTCCCATCAGGATGCGCTCACTGTATCTTACTAAGGCGGAAATGCTTTGTTCTATTTTATTCTTCCCCTTTTATGAAATCTTTGAGCACAGATCTACTCATCCATGAGTACTTACTGAGCACATATATGGGCCCAACAGTTGTGAAACCCTGCAGGAGCTACGAAGTTCCAAAAACCCAGGCTTTTCCCCATGGAGAACTGTGAGGATAGATCAGACCAAACCATGGAACAAGGATAGTCCAAACCCAATTCTGATCCTGAGGACAGCCCCAGCTGCAGATCAGGCTAGACCTTAGGGGGAATTGAGAAGTTTTGTGTCATAGTGGAAGGAATTGGGTGAAAATATCAAATACTGGTTCACATTTTTGTTGTCTTTTTCCAACTGGGCAAACTTTCTATCCTCTTCTGGTTTTACATTGAATGCAAATGACACTGCCAAGGGAGGAAAGATGTTCTACCTTCAAATCAGGAGGCCTACTCCATGGTTCTGAGTGGAGGGAGGGTGCATGTCCCTGAATCCTGGGATGACTGCTGCTCACAACCTTCTGAGTTATTGGGTATTCAGATTCCTGGAGACAGTAACTGGGCTTTTGGAATCTGCTTGATCCTCTTGGCACTAAGATGCTGGCTAAATTTGTGCAGGCCATAAAAATACCAGAATGAAAATACTTGTAACAACCACACATCCACATATTCCATACAGAGGCTGTTAAAACCTCCAATTACACCAGAGTTGCTCTTCAGGGCCACAAGAACACACAACTGAGTGGGAAAGGAAGGGATATTTTCAGGGCAATTTCAGCAAATCATTACATGCTTTCATTTGTCCTCCTAAAAATGTCTTCTTCTTCAGGCTTTTCAAATTAATTTACCAAGGCTGACTCCCTTTTTAAATGATTTTTACCAGGCCACAGTAAGGCATGATCTTTACATACGGTCTTTCTCAACATGACCAATCAAATATCTGGTTGGCAGAGACAGAGTCCAGTAAAATTCGGTTGTTCTGACTTACCCATTCTGCTATGAAATTTCTTGTAGTCCAAACCACCACCATGTTTTGCCTAGATTCTCAATAAGACCAGACCTTTCTGTCCCCAGTTTTCCTGTCTTACATCCATTCTCCACAAGATACAAATTTTATTTTTCTCAAATACACATCTGGCCATGACCCTCCCCTGATTAAAATCCTTAGTGGTGCCCCATGGCCTCCAAGTCCAAACATTTTCCTAGAGCTTACCAGACCCTCAATGATCTGGCCCTGCCCACCTTCTCTGACCTCATCTCATACCATTTCTAATTTGGGTCATGTCCAAGATACTACATCTTCTTTCTTCAAGGTCTTCAAACCTGCCAGCTCCTCTGCCTGGACACTTTCCATCTCTTCTTCATTCTACTAGTTCACATGCACTTTCAGCTCTTGGTTAATGTCCCGTGAGAAGAGGGAGCAAGACCTTCATTCATTGCTTATAGTTGGTTGAACAGTGCCTGCCACCCCTTCCTTCTAACCCCCAAAGATACACCATCTAGTACCTGTGAATGTGACCTTTTTTGGAAAAAGAGTCTTTGCAGATATAACTAAGAAACTGGAGATGTAGTTATCTTGGATTATCTGGGTAGGATTTAAATGTAATAATAGGTGTTCTTGTAAGAGAAAGGCAGAGGAAGATTGGAGATGCACAGAAAAGTCCATGTGAAGGTGGATGTAGAGACTGAGAGAGACAGCCACAAGGCAAGGGCCACTTGGAGCGACCAGAAGCTGTAGAAAGCTAGGACGTCTTCTCCCCTAGGGCCTTAGGAGGAATGCAGCCTTGCCAGTCTTAGACTTCTGGCTCCCAGAACTCAGAGAATAAATTTGTTATTTAGGCCACCCAGCCGTGATTTGTTATAATAGCCCTAGGAAACTTAGACACCAATGGGCCACTTGCCCTCAACATGCTGCCCAGCACTGAGGAGGTGGCCCAAGACAATTTCTTGAATGAATAAGAGATGAGATGGACTGGAGACAGCGGGAGGGGGGATGTGAGTTAAGAGGAGCTAAAAGTTAGCTAAGCATTTCCAGAGGTACCCCCAATGTATACGTGTTGCTCTCCTCTTAGATGAGGGGGCCTTGAGTGTGCAATTGGCAGCTTTGCTTTCACAACACACCGGTGTGCCTCCTAGTATCTCATGAAGTGTTGTCAAATCTCAGAAATGTTCTTTCAGCAGAATTAGGTTACTTCAAACTTTCTGTGAGTTCAACAGACTTGCTTTTCCCTCTGAAATCTTTATGTCTCGGCTTTTCCATCTTGGTAAATGACAATGACCTCCACTTAACTGTGCGAGATCAAGACTTGGGTGGCACCCTTATGTTCTCTCTTGCCGTCGTGCCCTTCAGCAAGTCCTGTTAATTCTCTTTTCAGAACACATCTCTATATGGTCTGCCTTTTGCCTTTACCTGGCCTCCTGTCCTGTGCAAGCCACCATCATCTTGCTCCAGGATTTCTGCAATGGTCTCCACATTGGATTCACAGCTGGATCTCTTAGAATCTAGGCCTTCCTAAAGTAGAGAGCCAGAATCATGTTTTTAGACATAAACTGGATCTTGATAATTCCATTTGAAATGTTTCAGTTGCTTTTCATTGCATTTGGAAAAAATGCAAACCCATTACTATGGCCTCCCAAGCCGTAGCAGATCTACCTCCTGCCTACCTTTCCGTTCTCATCTGGTACCACTGTCCCCTGTGGTGATTTTGCCATAGCCTGACCTGTCATCCTTCTGTTCTTCTAACAGTCTAACCATTCCTGCCTCAGGGCATTTGCATTTGCTATATCCTCTCTCAAGAATGCTCTTCTACAATTTTCATACAGGTGGCTCCTACTCATCTTCCCACATGAGGCTTCTTCTCAGAGAGGGTTTCCATTATGACCCTCTGTACAAAGTAGAAAGTAGCCTACCTTCTTGGACATCCCATGAAACCCTTATAGTTTCCTTTGCAGGCAGACTATAGGCTAAATGAAGGCATTAGTTTGTTAGGGCCAACATAACAAAGTGCCACAAGCTGGGCAACTAGGTGATGAGCTCAGATGTTGGCAGGTGTGTTCCTTCTGAAGACTGTGAGGGACGAGCATTGCCTGCCTCTCCTGCAGCTTCCAGTGGTTTGCTGGCTGTCTTTGGTGTTGCTCAGCTTCTACCGCATCACCCTCGTAAGCTGCCTTCAGCTGCACACGGTGCTCTCCCTGTGATTGCATCAGTTTCCAACTTTCCTGTTTTTATAAATGGAATAAGAGGCCCACCTTGCTCCAGCATGACCTCATCTTAACTGATTACAACTGAGGTGAACCTATTTTCAAGTACAACCACATTCTAAAGTACTGAGGATGAGGACTTTAACATAAGAATTTGGAGAGGTGGGCGGGGACAATTCATGTCATAACAGAGCTGTTTATTTGTTTGATTACTTATTTATTGTCTGCTACAATGGGCAGTAAGTTTCTTGAGGACAGCGATGTTACCGATCTTGTTCCTGTGTGTCCACTGCACTAAGTGTTTGGCACAAAGTACTTTTGATAAGCAATCCTCATTAGATAGTGGTGGTGGCTGCATGACTTTGAATACACTGAAATCACTGAATTGTATACTTTAAAGGGGTGAATCTTTGGCATATAAAATCTATCTCAAAGACAAACTATTCCTTCATAAATGAATAGAAGCAATGATTATTTATTATACAAATATCTCCTGGGATTCAATTCCTCTCTCTGCAATTGTTCCCAACACCCCAGAAGCTTAAAGATGTTAAACTTTTTGAGAATCCAATGAACATTTTTCCCCAGTAAAATGCCTACAGGCACACACCTGTGTGCCTGCACACAGTTGCTTGCAGTACTTTCTATGTAGCTTCAGAGAATTCACGGACACCTTGAGTAAAAATGTTTCCATAGACCCAAATAACAATGCCTACATTAGAGGATCTCACCAAAGACCCTTTTGGCTCTGAAAATTATGGGATTCCATACACTTGTGCTCTGCAAAGCACAAGGATCCAGGCAGGAAGTAAAATACTTTGCATCAGCTTACAAGGAGCTCAGAGTCTACTTAGAGACAAAAAAAACATTTGATACAAAACCAAGTGGACAAGTCCAAGCAGTTCAGAGAAAGGTCTAAAGCAGGATCTTGGGTTAAAAGTACCCATGACTAGGCTTTCCCTTGGCACACTGACGAAAGAGCCAGGAATATGCAGAACAAAAGGAAAGAGCACCCAGCTTACTTTTATAGAGGCTTGAGAATCAGTGTAATCAGTAAAACGTGGCTTTTGCCACAGTACATTTGATAAAAAAATCTCATTGGTATTAGAAATAAAAATGATTTTCATTATACTCCTTTAAAAACCTATTAATGTCATATAGATTCTTAAAAAAAAAAAGAACAATGTTTTTGGAGCAATATCATTGCCTTCTGCTGTTCCCTGACCCCATGCATACCCCATCAGCCAAGCTGTGAGGGAGCCAGTTTCTACATATGGATAGGCTTTCACTCTCCCTCCTTCAACTCACACACCAACTAGAAGTCTCCTAACAAGAGGTTTAATAAACAGGAGGGGGTGGCTCAGTAGGGGAGGGGAGGAAACTGGCAGTTAGAATCTTTATAAATTCAAAGAAGACAACATTCTCAGCTGTAGAACCATGTGAAACTTTCTGGACTGTGTTGATGGTTATCTCTTTCCCTCTGAAATGTCTATGCTCAGTACATATCCCACTAAGGACATGTTAGGAATAAAAAACTGAATTAGAAGGCCTTTCTGGAAAATTGGGTGGAGGGAAAAAGAATCCAATAATTGTTTGAAGTTCTACAGTGGGTTATCACATGGGTTTAGGTGGCCAAGATCATTGGCCCCAGAAGTGTTTGCTTATCCCACCAATGTTACCATAAGTTAGGAGTAAAATCTACCACTTAGAATGAAAATGGCATGAGCAGTAAAGGAGGTAAAGAGATGGGAGGAAGAAGGAATGGAGGGAGAAAAAAGGAGGGGGAAAGAAGGCAGGAGATACAATGTAGCTTGGCTGTTTGGTTGGGTTAAGAGAATAGACTTTAATTTTTTAGGTCCATCAATGTAAATATAGAATCTTTTCCACAATGTGACTCTGGAATGACTAGGTGAGCAATTGTTCATTGCTAAGGTTTATAGTTCAAGTTATCATATATATAACCCAAAAGTCTTCTATTTCAGGAAAACCCAGAAACAATCCTTTGCTAAGAAGTCTTTGTTGAAATAAAAAACCCAAAGTTACCATATCCAGCAAAGATCATATTTTAGGAAGAGAAATTGTAGTGCTTTGGAGCCACTTGCATCAGCTTAGTAAAATCAATTGTTAAATTTTCAGGAATTCTGCAAGCCAGTTGACATCATACTAATAACCTGAAATAGGCCATTCAGAGAGGATTTATACCATGGGAAATGCCATAAATCAAGGCCTTTTTTTTTTTCCCTGGAGAGCTAGCTGCTAAGTATTTACCAGCACACTGTGTTTGTACATGAATATTTACAGTTATAATTGCAACAAAATAAAGCAAAACAAAAAACCAAATACCTCTAGTCAACCAATATAGAATAAGCACATATACTTCTAAAGATGAAACTTAGAACTCATCTTAAAGATTGTTATTCAGGCAGTTAGTAAACATTGATTGAGTACCAAGGTTACTGCTGAAGGCATCCAACATAGATCCCAGTTACTGAGTATTTTATACTTTGGGGAGACAGGATAGATATACATGGAATAATTATGTAAGAGTACAAAGCAAAGTATAATTGCATGTAACATTGTCTTGTAAATACTGTGTGCAGCAAGAGTTCAGAGAAGGGATAGATCATAGGGTGGTTAAAATTAAGCAAGAAAATTGTGCAAATCATGGTCTTCTTTTAATTCAAAGCAGTAACAGATAAACCAGTTTCATCCTAATGGGCTGTTTTGTTGGTAGGAAAATGATCTTCAGACAATTAAAAAAATCCTTTGAGTTTCTTCCTCTTACTTAATTTTACAATCTCTCATGAAATATATTATTAGCATAGAGCAACCATTGTTCTTTGTAATAAATGGTGACATCTCTGGCATGTGGCTATTCATGTATGTCTGGCTAGTTGGTCAATAGATCAGCCTTCTTTTCTGCACTTGAGAGAATGCATGGCTCTTTGGCCCAGAACTGTAGATACGTTTGAGCAGGCTGCTGAAGTTTGCATGACCAGAGTTTGAATCCAAGCTCTGCCTCTTTCTGTGTGACCTTGACAAATGATTCAATTTGTGCCTCGAATATCTTGTCTGTAAGATGAGTCCAGTAGTCATATCTATTTCATTGGGTATTTTAACTATTAAAATGGGCCAACTCATATAAAGTACTTAGAACAGTGCTGAGCATGTAGCAAGCACCCTATTTCTTATTGCTGCTATTATTTGGCGGAGCTTGAAGTCCTACCCTCTCATGTGGGTTTTGTGATCTTGTACAAGTCCCTTTTGGTCTCGAAACCACAGTTTGCTCATCTATAGGACTGGATGATCATCCCTGCACTCCCTGCAGAGCTATTGTGAGGACTGTAGGAAATAGCATCTGTGAAAGCTTTTGGCGGACTGGAAAGTTGTGTACAAATGTGAGCAGTCAGTGCTGGCACAAGATGTCTGTGCTCACAATTAGCCACTGGGTTCTTGGCCTTGTGCTGGCTTGATGCATTTGGTGTGTTGCCATGGTTTTGAGAATCTCATTGCTGTGTTCCTCTACAGAGTCACAGCTTGCTGTGTCTTTCCGTTGTTTCCCCTGCCTGTCTTTTGTGAGCAAACATCATATAAATGTACTCAAAGTCCCCTGTCAGAGATTAGTTCATTATTTATAATCTCCCCTCTCCCCTCCCATTAGAGCACAAGCTCCCACAGGGCAGGGATCACTTGTTTGTTTTATTTGTGGCTGGACCTCAAGTGTCTGCAGAGGAGCCTAATATGTGAGAGGAGTACACATTTGTGGCAAGAACAGATGCCCACTATCACCAGCTTCCATTTCCTCCAAACTGGAGAAGTGAAAGGAGACCTCTCCATAGGAACGAATCAGTATGCTGTAGGCATCCAGAAACAAACCAGTCAGTCCATCAGTCAGCTAACACTCAGCACAGTGTATGTACAAGTCACTCTATCAGGTCCTCTCGGGGGAAGGCAGGTGTGGAGAGGAAGGTATGGCATCAGTTAACCCTAATTTTTTTTAAAGTAGAAGCTGCCCAACTTGCGATCTTATAAATCTCATTATTACCCCACCCTAGTTCCACGTCCTAAGCCTGACCTGCTTGTCGCCTCCCAGAAGTGGACACTTATCTGGATCTGGAAGAACCATGAGGAACTGGTTTCCAAAGCGCCATCTGCTCACCATTTATTTGCTAAGGTTTTCCATTTTGGAATCAGACATGAACCACAGAACCTTTTGCTTTACTCCAAGGGGCTCAGAAAGACTCTATCATTTTTACAATATGAAAGAAGGCTGGGAAGGGAGAGGGCTGTTTGAATCTAAACTTGCACAAAGCTGAATTAATTTATGGAATTCTGCATGTGGGTAGGCGTGGAACAGGAAAGCAAACTGTAGTTACCTGTTTGACTGACAAGCCATGATTTTCAGAAGAGGTATAAAGATTTAAGGGACTTTTATGTAGATATTTAGTATAATCCTCCTTTAAAAAACTACCAGGGTTCAGAGAAAAAAACCTACCCCAAAATATTTTCTTGGCTATGTTTCTTAAAGTGACTGTGAAAACCCATGGAAGGAGGAAAACTGGCCAGGGATTTTTTTTTTTTGAGGGTATGAAAGCCTTTCATTTTTATAGTTTTGAAAATCCTTGGAGTTTAACTTTGAACTTTAACCAAGAAAAATTATATCTTATAAACAATGGCATTTGTTGATTGGATGAAGGACTAGATCAATATTGGTCTTGGCAACCCATTTTGGCTGTAGTTGCCTGCAGAAATATGCTAGTGGTGGTGTTAAAAAATTATGTCAGTTCCTCACCATGTGCCTCTTTTTCTTGGAGGCTTGCCTGAGAATTAGTTTCCAAAGATACTTCCAGAAGTTAACCTAGAGCCTGGCCTCAGCAGCAAAGGAAGTTACACATAAACTCTCGGAAAGCGGCTGCCACGGTGAGCCCCTGGGAGGGGCAGAGGAAGAAAATCTCGACCTTTGGAGAAAGCTGATAACCTGGGGCAGCTTCTAATTCTACGAGGATGGTCACACTCACTCTCACTGCCAAGTTTTTCATTTAAGCTCATCACACCGAGGGGGAAAAAACACCAAACTAAACACAAATCAGTGTTGGTAAGTGCAAACCCTTGCTTTGAAAGAAAATAATCATATTGCAGCCACAATGGAGCTGTCTACATTAGAAGGTCTTAAATCTTTCCATTTTGGTGGGGTGGTTGGGATGTTTAAGGAAGGGAGTAGTAAAGCTTTTAGGGTGTTATTTGATACTACCATATTATTAATTTATTTTGGGTATAAGACTCTGTGCCACATGTTTACTTATGCATATATTTATAAGGAAAAATGCATCTATCACATCTACTTTACTCAAGTGAGCAGATTGAGTTGGTTTATTTATTCTTACTCTTTGCAACTTTGGTCTGGATTTTCACTTATAAGTTTTATAACTCGAGCAATGCCCGACTATAAAAGGGGTGCAATAAGAAAAGCTAAAAATGAATTCCACATCATCGCTCCTGTCTGACTCCAAGATCGCAGCCACTGATCCAGCCTCGTCTGCCCTACGTGATCTGCACTGGGTCTCTCCCACTGACAGGAGGGTGAGGTGATGTCCTACACACTAACGGCTGGCAGTGAAAGGTGGCCCAGGGCCAGAGCTGCCCCCACATCCCCCTTCTCGAGAAAGATGAGTGTGCATCTGCCACTTCTTGGGCAAGACTGAGTCAGAAGCTGTCACTGCATCCCCTCTCTGGGGACCTGCTGGCTGACACCCATCCCTGTGCTCCTGGTGTCCAATGGGCACCTTTGGTCCTCTTAAGCCCCTCCCCAAGGTAACTGCTACCAGAGACATCCCCTTCCAACCATGTGGCCTCTGGCATCAAGGCCAAGACCTTGGCGTATCCCTTTGGAAAGGTGGCCAACTCTTGCAGTTGCCAGAATCTCAAGAGTTCTGACCTGTGTTTCAAGTGAAATGAGTGCAGGGTTGGGATTATTCCCAGCCCAACTCAGGGTGGACGTGCCAGGGCACATACTAACAGAACTAAAGGCTGCTGCTACCATGTATAGAACCTCAACTGTCTACCATGCATTGTGTGAGCACTTGGCACCTTTTATTTCATTGAATCCTGACAACCATTTTATGACAGCAGTACTATTTTCGAGACAAGTAAATCGAGGCCAGGCATCCCACAGCTAGTAAACAGTGCTGAGATTTCCTCCTGGCGTGTGTTACTGCAGAGACACACCACATCTACTTGGATGAACACCCAAGTCATTTCACCCCACTGTATTACCTCTTGGCAAGGTCACATCAATGAGGGACCCGCCGGCTGCCCACACCCATATAAACACACTGGGTGACCACACAGATGGCACGGCCATACCTGTCTGCTCCCAAGCCCAGGCTGGCGACCCTCCTCTGCGAGTTAGTTCCAGAACTCTTACACCCTTACTGAGCAGAGCACATGGAGACCTTTCCTTAGGCGCTGTCCTCAAAGGGTGTTGGTGGACAAGAGAACAAGCTGCTCAGCTAGATGAGTCTTCCTTGAGTAGGTCTAGTTCTCCCAAATTAAAAAAAAAATCACTGACTATTAGGATTGGCAAGAGTCCTTAGAGGTCACAGGCCCAACTTAGTGAATTTAAGGAGATGGAATGGAGGCCCAGAGAGGTTAAACAATAGTCTTGAGGTCCCACAGCAAGAGAGGCAGCTTCGGGACCAGAAGTGCAGGCTGCTGGCTGTCAGGCAATCAGTCTTCCTACTGCAGTTCCTGATTTGATCCTATTCAGGGAGAATGGGGCAGAGGAACGAGGTGGAGAAGCCATTACTGAAAGGACAGCCTCAGTGGTCCAGTCCCTGCTGCACGTCACCCCTTCACCCCAACCCACTCCTAAACGCGCCCAGTCAGCGATGCTCAGGATGGAGAGGCCGCGCTGGCGGGCAGTGCCTTAGAAGAAAATAAAAGCATCTTCCCGGGTGTGGTGAGTCCCGCAGGGTCCCCTGGTCAGGGCACAGGTCTTCCTGCCGTCCCTTAGCAAATCCCTCGTGCGCCCCGGCGGGACGCTCCAAGAATCCAGCATCCACAAACGCTCGGGGCAGAAACCGTTCGGAGCACGCCGGGGGTGCTCCCCGCGGGCTGGGCCCGGGGCCCCGAGGCTCGCCCTCTGCAGCGGGTCTGTGCGCGGCCTGGGTGACGGGGTGCAGGAAGCCCGCGGAGCCACTTCGCGCTGAGCGCTGGCAGTGGCCGCACGCCTCCCAGGCACCCCGCGCACAGGGTCAGCTGCCCCTGGCCCCGACCGCTGCCTTCTCCCGCGCTGAGGCCCTGGGCCGACTGCGCGCAGGGCGGGCTCGGACTCAGGATATGATTCAAGGAATACTGATTTGGGGCCTCCCTCCCCCTCCCCTGCTTGCCAGGCTAAAATTACTTTACATCCACAATGATAAAGACGCATTCATTAAGCATGGATTTCCAGCTCGAAGTTGTGCTTGGTTGTAGTTACCTTTGTGTCATTTAGAATTCACAGCATGTTAAGCATCTAGTGAACATTTGATGAAGGAATGAATTTATACCTCACAGGAACTCTACAGTTATTCCAAATTGACAAGAGACAGGAACTCGGATTGCTGGACAGCCCATCTCCAATCAGGAGTTCTCCTGATGTGAAATGTTATTCTACTTGCCTAATACGGGGATTTAGTGAGAAAATACCGCGTCTGTCTCTCTTGTGTAGTACTAGCTCACTCTTCTTCCTCCCTTCCTCCTTTCCTTCCTCCTTTCCTCCCCTCCTTTCTCCCCTCCTTTCTCCCCTCCTTTCTCCCCTCCTTTCTCCCCTCCTTTCTTCCCTCCTTCCTTCCCTCCTCCCTCCCTTCTGCTGTAGAATCCTTGGGGAAGAAAAAAAACATCTCTCCCTCTGTAGTTCACCCCCCTTATGAAGGAGACCAACATTTTACAAAAATAATAGCAAACACATATTGTGCTAAGTGTGATTCTAAGCACTTAAGGTGAGCTAATTTAATCCTTACAACAAATCTACAAGGAAGGGACTCTTACTATCATTTCTATTTTGCAGATAAGGAAACTAAGACACAGAGAAGTTGAGAAACTTGCCCCAAGCCACACAACTGTTACATGCCCAGGATTTGGACACAAGAAGTTGGCCTCCAAAGTCTGTTAATCACTATGCTATACTGACTCCCAAGGTTCTCTTTCCCTCCAGAGGAGAAAGAAGCAAGCAGTGTGTGTGTGCGTTTGTAAAGTGGTGGTGATGTTACAGTCTGCATGACCCAGGGGGCAGGGGTTGGATGGGCAGATCACTGCTGCCCTGTGAACCCCTAAGGCACAACACTCCATGAGGATAGCTGTATGGGAAGCTTTGAAGGTTGAGAATGAAGGGCAGTGAGTGTAGGAACCTTGGCAGAAATCAGAGAGGGAGAGGCTGCTGGCCCCCACCACCTTCAGTGGGCTCTGCAGGCTACAGCAGGAGTGGTCAGTCATTTACTCACTCAACAGACTGAGTTGAGCCTTTAGTCTGAGCCAGATCCTGTTCAGGAATAGAAGATAGAACAGTGAACCAAAGGGATGAAAGTCCCTTCTCTTACTGAGCTGATATTTTAGAGGAGGGAGACAGAAAATATAGAGATAAATGCATTTATGACAAGTAAGTGCCACGAAGAAGAATAAAGCTCATAAGGACACAGAGAGAGACGGGTAGGAGACACTGTTATATATAGGATGGCCAAGGAAGGCTCCCCTGAGAAGGTTCCATGTGAATGCAGATATAAAGGAGATGAGGGAATGAGCCATGTGGGTATCTGGGTAACAGTATTTCAGGCAGAGAGGATCTTACCATGTTAGTACTTGCAGAACATTGTAAAGTCTTTGCATTTTACTCTGACTGTGGTGAGACATTATTGGTAAATTTTGAGCAAAGTGGTATAGTCTGACTTTAGATTTAAAAGGATTACGCTGGTTGCTGTGTGAATAATAGATTTAGGAGATAAGGATGGAAGGTAGATTCTTTCTGGCAATAATCCAGGTAAAGATATGCTGGTGATTTGAACTAGGGTGGTAGAGTGGAAGAGGTGAGAAATTAAATTTCCAAGAGGAGACAATCATAGTTTCTGATGGATTGAATATGGAATTGAGAGAGAAAGAGGGCAGGCGAAGTCAAGAATGACTCCAAGGTTTTAGCCTCAGCAAACAGGGCAATGAAGTTGTCATTTGCTGAGATAGGAAAGAATGAGGATGGAGCTGAGTTATAGGGGAGAGGAATAATCAGGTTTTGGACATGTTATATTTGAGATGTCTGTTGGACATCTATGCGGAGATGTTAGGTTGGCAGTCAGCTACAGGGGTCGAGAGTTGAAGGGAGAAGTTGGAACTGCAGAATTGCTTTGGAAATTATCAGTGTAGATTAATGGTAATTAGAGCCAGGAGGCCAGATGTGCCTATCTAGACAAGGAGTGAAGACAAAGAAGAGGCCTAAAGATGGAGGCCTGGGGTACCCCAACTTTAAAGTTAGAGAAGATGGGGAGGAACCGGCAGAGTCATTGAGAAGGAGTGTTCAGAGAAGGGGAATAACAAGCTAGAGAAGGGGAAAGAAAAAGTTTTCTGGGAAGACGGAAAAACTGACCATGTTAAATGCTGCTGATAGTTGGGATAAGATGAAAAAATTACTATGAGATTTTACAACGAGAAGCTCATGGGTATCAATGAAATAATGGATGGAGGACCAAAGACCTTCCCCCAACTTTCTGATCTGTGTAAGCCCCAAGTTTCTTGTGTAATACAGGGGACAGGAATAAACCATGGATAATTTCTGGGATTTGACAACTCTTAATCCTTTTGAGTACAGGGCATGATATAGGTTTAATCTG
The DNA here is from genome assembly GCA_032199065.1 of Smutsia gigantea. Taxonomy (NCBI): domain Eukaryota; kingdom Metazoa; phylum Chordata; class Mammalia; order Pholidota; family Manidae; genus Smutsia; species Smutsia gigantea. The sequence goes on along the minus strand of JAVSCE010014082.1, from coordinate 7,796 downwards.
GTTTAGAACATTAAAGAAACTATGGCACTGACTCCAGGTGTCAGAGAACAATCTACACCTGCTGCGTTGAGATTTACTTCAATGAACGTTTTGTTTCCAGAGACTGTGAATTGTGGGTCATGCCTGTTGGAGGTGAAAAAAGAAGGCAGAGGTAAAGGCAAGGGAATGGTAGAGGTTTTTGCAATGAAACCACGGGAATAATAATGGAAAATGAAGTTAAAGGCCACCCAGTTCTTGGAGTCTCACTAATGCCTTCTTGGGGAGGAACAGAGGGACCTGTAAAGGGAGGTCCATGACATATTTTTGGCACAAAGGTGTCATAACAGCTAAATCTCTTTAACCTTGAGTACCAGAGAGGGAATTAAGAAATACTTACTCAACTATGTCACCCAGTTAAGCAAAAGTTACACCATCCTTTTTCCATTTCCAACATCCCAATTACACCACAAATTTGGGACCACAATTAAAACCAGGAGGACAGACCCTAGGGGCAAAACCATTTAACAAGTCTGAGTCACAAAATTAGAAAAGCACCAAACATCTGAAAAGAGAACCTATGGCGGGGGGCAGGGAGGGGTTATAATATGTGTATTATCTACAATAAATCAAAATGAATTTCCAAACCGTTTTTGGAAATTACAGAGTAGGAAGATGCTGAAAATCCTCTTGAGAGTAAGGAGTGATAAATGGAAATTCATTCATTCATTCAATTTGGTTTTGGAAAACCATTCATATGCCAGGCCCTGAGGATGGATCAGATGACGAGGTAGATGTGATCCCTGCCCTCACACTGCTTATAATTGGTACAGCTGAGTAAACAGGCAATTATATCCTAGGGTGATAAATAATGTGAGAGGACAAATACAAGCACTAGAAAGTCATAGAGGAGGGGCACCTAAGCAAACCTCAGTGGGTCAAGGAGGCTTCTGAGATTTAAAAAAAGTCTAAGCTGCGACCTGAAGATGAGCTGAATGAACTGATTTCTGGTATTATATGGGAGAGACAGCACAGTGGGCCCTGGGTTCCATTGCCTGGGTTCAAATCTGGGCTCTGCCACTAGCTGTGGACATTGGTGAAGTTAGTCATCTTTCTATGCCTCAATTTCCTCCTGGTATAATAATACTACTTATTTCAAGAGGTTGTTATGGTGATTAAATAAAATCTTTAAAGTATTAAGTACAGCACCTAAACATAACTAAAGAGTTGAGTAAATGTCAAAAATATCTTCTTGATTTAAAATTGTATTTCATAACTTTGATTGTAAAAATATATCCCTGTGAGGTTCCTCAAAAAACTCAAAATAGAAATACCATTTGACCCAGGAATTCCACTCCTAGGAATTTACCCTAAGAATGCAGCAGCCCAGTTTGAAAAAGACATATACACCCCTATGTTTATCGCAGCACTATTTACAGTAGCCAAGAAATGGAAGCAACCTGAGTGTCCATCAGTAGATGAGTGGATAAAGAAGATGTGGTACATATACACAATGGAATATTATTCAGCCACAAGAAGAAAACAAATCCTACCATTTGCAACAACATGCATGGAGCTAGAGGGTATTATGCTCAGTGATATAGCCAGGTGGAGAAAAACAAGTACCAAATGATTTCACTCATGTGTGGAGTATAAGAACAAAGAAAAAACTGAAGGAACACAACAGCAGCAGACTCACAGAACCCAAGAATGGACTAACAGTTACCAAAGGGAAAGGGAGTGGGGAGGATGGGTAGGAAGGGAGGGATAAGGGGGAAAAAGGGCTATTACAATTAGCACACATAATGTAGCGGGTGTCGGGGTAGGGTGGGGGGATACGGGGAAGGCAGTATAACACAGAGAAGACAAGTAGTGATTCTATAACATCCTTCTATGCTGATGGACAGTGACTGCAATGGGGTATATGGTGGGGACTTGATAATAGGGGGAGTCTAGTAACCATAATGTTGCTCATGTAATTGTATATTAATAATAGCAAAATAAAAAATATATATCCCTATGGGCTTTACTACTTTCATCCCAAACCCTATTTTCCTTACAATGTTTTGAGTTCCTTAATAGCAGCTGCACCTACTGCCAGGTCTACAGGCTCTGCCCTTCAGGTAGAGAAGGGGAAATGAGAACTATGAGAATTGGATGTGGAAAAGTTACTGGAGGGTGGATGGCACCATGCTCAGTCATTGAAAGTGGACTAAATAACACGGCACTAGCCCCACCAGAAACTTTGACAAGAATAGAGCCATCATGGTTGTTGCGACTGAACGGTACTAGTCAGGACTTGTGTGTGCATTTTATATATATATATATACTAAGAGTTCTTCACCCCCAAAATAAACCACTTGCCAGGTTTTTGAAAGGTGTGAGTCTGTGCCAGGTTGCTGATGTAGAAATAAAGAATTTGCGATCAGGAAATTTATAAACGGCATCGGACTGGTACTATAAAGCTCATTTCAGGGATTTTCTGCCTCCTGTCTCCCAGTCCCCTGCAGGTTCATTCTAGACCTTCAAACTCTACTGACCTAGAAGAATCGTCACCCAGCAACACTGTCCTGTGTTCCATTCTGACATACAACATACGCCTATCTTTGCATTCGTGGATACCTGCCATCTAGCAGTCAACTTGTCTTCTTAGCAATTGTTCCTTACCCCATGTCAACTCCCATGCATAGAAGCAGGAGAATCATACCAGCAGCACCTTTTGGTTCCTTTTCCCTGTACTCCTTGGCATCTTCCCTTGCGTGTTTTACAGGACCATCAATTGAACTTGTCCAAAATGGAACTGATTAACTTCCCTCCCAGACCAGGCTCTCTCCCAGGGTACTGTATCTCAGTGAATAGGTGAACGTAACCACCACACATTCAGTTATTCAAACTAGAATCCCAGGCATCATTTGTGACTACTCTTTCTCCCCATCTCTCTGCAGTCACCGAGTCCTCTTCATTCTGCTTCCATAGTCACTCTTGAACCTGTCCACCATCTGCATCTTTGCAGTGGCCACTTTCCTGGTTCAGAGAACCCTCCTCTCTGGCCTGATTTACACATCAACTACTATCTGGTCTTCTTCTTCCCAGTTCTGTCCCTCCTTATTTTCTATCCTCCACATTTTCTGGCATGAAAATCTGATTATGTCATCTTCCAGCTTAAAACCCTTCTATGGCTCCCCATTGCTGTCAGGATGAAGTCCATATTCCTTCTTTCGGTTTGCAATGTCCTGCCTGATCTGGCCCCACCCACCACTCTAACTTTCTCTCTCGCTGCTCTCCCCAGCGGCAATGCCTCCTACGCCCTTGTTGATATCGTGTAGTTCCTCACTTAGGTATCTTGCATTCTGGTCTTACACATATCATTCTCTTTTCCCTGGAACACTCTTCCTGCCCTCTTCTCACTATTGCCCACCTAGCTTCATATAGCTAATCCCTACTAGACTTTAGGTATCTACTTAGACATTGGTTATCCTAGGCTTCCTTGAACTCCTTTTACGTGTGCCCAGAGTTTGAGCACTTCTCTCATAGCAGGGAGTGTCATACTGCTTACTCTTCCGTGGCCCTTGTGATAATGCTCATCAGCACATCCCCAAGACTTCTGCGTTGCCTGGAACACGATGGGCACTCCTCAGTATTTGGTGAGTGAATGAGAGAAGGAAGCTCCCAGACAAGTGAGGAGGGTAGGGAGTTTCTTGGCGCCAGCTGTCCAGTCTTCCCTTTGAGCCCTCCCTGGACCCTTCCACATACTTCTCTTGATAGCAGCTTGATGTCCTAACCCTCTCTTGCACTACTGAAGACTTCACAATCTTTAAAAGTCACAAGAAGGACTCCTTAATGATAGAACATTATGACTTCTGACAGAGGAGTAAATTTCAAGGGAAGGAATTCTTTACAGCTCCTTCTTAAATCATTCCACACAGCTGACTTCCCATTCCAGGCCACAGTTCTCCTTGTTAGAATTTTATAGGAATGGGGAGTTAGTGTTTAATGGGTACAGAGGTTCAGTTGGGAAAGATGAAAAAGTTCAGGAGATGGATGATGGGGTGAATTTTACAACAATGTGCATATAATCAATGCCACAGAACTGTGCACTTAAAAATGGTTACAAGGTAAATTTTGCTATGTATATTTCACCATAATTAAAATAAATAGTTTCTTAGGCTATGGTTATGTTAGCTTGTGATCGTACAGATCTCAGTTTGAACCCTAGCTTGTCCTACAAGCTGTGGGACTTTAGCAAGAAGCTGAGTTTCCACATCTGTAAAATGGGTGTGATTCATTCAACAGATGTTTATTAGCCTCCATCATGCGAGAGGCTGGTGGCCTGAATTTGATTCTTGGCTCCCAAGCTATGGTGGAATGGGCAAGGCATTTTTTTCTCTGTGCCTCAGTTTCATCATCTGGAAAGTGGAGAAAGTAGTTTTTGTGTCTTCGGGTTGCTGTGGGAAATAACTGTTGTGTGTTAATAAATGAAAGTAGAAGCGTCTGGCACAAGATAAGTGCTATTATATTATTGTTATCATTTTTATTATTTGCTTGTGTTAGTGTCTGAAAGTATTTAGAACAGTATCTCATATAAGAAGAGTGTTACCTATGATTATTACATGTTTTGTCCCAGTTCTAAAAGCTAGAGATAGTGCAATGAACCAAATAAAGTCTTTGCTCTCCTGGAGTTTATCTTTTAGGGAGGGAAACAGACAGTAAGTAAGTAAATGTATAGCATGGCATGTAGCATCTAATATCTGACCCACGGTATATAGTGAAATTACATGAGATAAATTGGCTTGTGGAGTCAGACACTGACTCATAATGAGAACTTATTAAATGTTAACTTTCCTCTCCTCTCCTTTCCCTTCTCCTATTCTCCTCTCCTCTCCTCTCTTTTTCTTTTTGGAGAGAAAGGACTTAGAGGACAGTCCCTGAGTCCCGGGGAGCCTGTGCCATCAGCCGAGGAAGTGAGGGAACAGCTCAGGCCAGGGACTCAAAGGTTGGTGGCAATTTCTGCAAAAGACAGTTTCTCTTTTGCCGCTTAGAGGAAATATGAATCATCTGTTGTTTGGTTTCCATTTCCTGGGAGGCTGCAGGCCCAGGAAATATGTGGTTTGAACAACAGTGCGGAGATCAAATGAAATGGCTATTGGCGGTGGAGTGTGTTGTGAGGACCACTGACAATCATCTCTTGAGCCAAATGACTCATCTTGAGCTGGTTCCTCAGCCCCCTGATTGCATTCAGTTCGTGAAATGAGCCCAATTTCCGGGCACAGGGTGATTCTTCCTTAACTGTGCTGGGTGGTAGAGCACATCTGGACCAGTTTGGAGCAGGGGTAACAGGGGGCCAGCCTGTGTCCTTATCCCCTTTATACAGGTGATGGCAAGGAGGTCTGGGGATGTTGACCCCTTGTACATGCAACAGCCAGGGAGTGGTAGAGTTGGGAAAGTGGGGTGACTTTTTCCACCCCATGTCATGCTGTTTCCCCAATGGCTGAGTGGAGTCTAGTACGACTAAACCATCGGTTCCACCACAACCTTGCCCATACCCTCCTTAGTTAAAGTTCACTTATTTGACACAACTGTAGCCCAGTATAACAAAACAATTGGTGTTTTTGGGAGGAGAGTTAACCAGTTAGAAAAACAGAGAGAGGGAGGGATTATTTCAGAGAGCAAATGTTAAGATAAGAACATTTATCAAATATTTCTACATCATGCTTCCCTTTGGATCCTCATTCTCTTCCAGACAATTCCTTGAACCAAAGAAATCCTCATGAGCATTAATTTAAAATGGAAGAAGAAGGGTCTTCCATGACAGTGGGGTTGTACTTTATTCTACACACCATAGCGGAATGACCTGGTTCTTTCAAGGATGGTAGATGTGGCATGGGCTAGAGAGCACTGGAACATTAGTGACGCAATGCAAAGAGCATGGGGGAGCTTCAGTGCAAATACAGCATGAGCTGACATCTGTGCAATCTTAGTGGTGGGTACCTGGATGTCTGTTATATGATTTGGAACTTTAATATATTTTTGAAATATTCATGTGAAAAAAGCATGGAATTTGAAGTACAAAAATATGAGCTCAAATTCCACTTCCTTGGACAGGCCACCCAATTTCTCAATGTGGCTATCTGTAAAATGTGGATAACAATAAGTAGTTCACAGGTTTGTTATGATGACCAAGCAAGATAAAGCGTTTAAAACATTTAGTAAATTCTGAATCATCATATAAATGTTGTTAATGGTAATGACAATAAAGACAGCAATAATGAGTTGCCTTACATACAGATACTACATATGTTTCAAAAAACTCGATGTTTTCCAGTATATTCAGAGCTGTGCGACCATTGCCACAATCAATTCTAGAACATTTTCATTACTCTAAAAGAGAAATCCCGTACCCATTAGCAGTCACTTCCCATTCCTGCTTTCCTCTAGTCCCTGGAAACTACTGATCTATTTTCTGTCTGTCTAGATTTGCCTATTCTGGACATTTCATGCGGATGGAATCCTACAGTAGGGGACCTTTTGTGACTTGCTTCTTTCACTTAGTATAATGTTTTCAAGGTTCATCATGTTGCAGCATGTATCTGTATTTCATTCCTTTTAATTGCTGAATAATATTGTTGGATTGTACAGATATACCACATTTCACTTATCCATTCACTAGTTGATGGACGTTTGAACTATTTTTACTTTTTGGCTAGTAAAATGCTGCTATGACCGTACATGCAGAAGGTTTTGTGTAGACAGCTGTTTTCGTTTCTCTTAGTTATATGCTAGAGGTTGCCAGATATTTCAATATTTCAGCAAAACAAGGACCAACAGAACCCTTTCTCTCTCTCTCTCTCTCTCGCTCTCTGTGTGTGTGTGTGTGTGTGTGTGTGTGTGTGTGTGTGTGTGTGTGTAAGCACATAATTTAAAGATTTTGACTCAACTTAAAAAAAAATCACCTGGGCCAAACACAAAACATATTCGGGGACCAGTTTTCAAGTTTGGTATTGACCTTGGTTTTTTTGTCAGTAAAATGGGAGAAATGAACCAGTTGACCCTAATGGATCCTTTTAGCTTTAAAGCTTTACTCGCCTAGGATTTTATTAAACTCTCATATACACTTGCAGTCATTTATAAAGAAAAGCCACTTTTATTTCCCACGAGATTTGGGGGCGTTACAATATTAACCTGATAGGACACTTAAAAATCAGTTCAGAAAGAGAACTCATAATTGTATAGTAATTTGAGCTGAGAGGATCAGTACAAGACTAAAACATAGTACCTCACTTCCTGGTAGGTGCACGCACATGTGTAGTTTGGAAGGTGCGCAAAGCCTGGGAGATAGATATGTTTGGGGGCCACTGGTAATAGGCTCTCATTTAGGAAGACACGTTTTGTGCTTCTTTTGTGTGCTGAGTTTTGAAAGACATGTTCCCTACTCTGAGGAGCTCATGTCCCTAAGGAGATACACAGGTGTACACAATTAGAATCCAGTGAACTAAAGGCAAAGATAACTTTGGTAGCTCAGAGGAATATTTTGAAGTGTGATGGTAGTGGGTGGCTCTCCACAAGGGTCAGAAAAAATGTCCTGGGGGTAGCTGATTGACCCAGCTCTCTGAAGTCATGTGACCTAACAGCTCTATCACAAAAAGGCTCTATGGCATTGGACAAGTTAATTCATCTTAATGAACATTGTTTTCTCATCTGTCTATGGGGGCAAAATAGTACCTACTTTTACAGGGTTTTTAAAATTAAAATAACAAAGTACTTAGCACAATGCTTGGCATGCTGCAAGTGCTCAAAAGATAACATTTATTGTTACTATATCG